>PVKB01000008.1:0-231394 GCA_004027205.1 Ctenodactylus gundi | reverse complement strand
TTTTGAGGGCACATAGTAAGCAGGATATTCCATGGGCACAAAGCTTGGTACTGTTCAGAGGAGTGTTTGAGGGTGCCTACAGTGACATTGTCTCAATGTCCTTTTCTCCTCATCTGATCCTGCCAGTAGCAACTGCTGCACTCACTGTTTCAAGGATCTCTTAGGGTCAGGTTCCGTATCCTTAATTAGAACCATGGCCTTGTTTCCCAAGGATCTGTGTGTCCTACCTCAATCACTACATTTTCAATAATTTTTTGGATTTTGCTTTCTTCAGAGCTCTGATCTGAAAATAGCTTGCTTGCTGGACTCCTCCCAGTAAGAAAGGAATAGGAACGGTGGGCACCAGACTGGCTACTAGACTGCATCTACATGCTGATCACAGCAACTTGGCAGCCACTGTTGTGCTCAGCATCTTCCCTCAGGGATTAGATCTTTTCCCACTATGATATGCTCACCAGAGCTGGTGTATAAGCAGTGTCAGACTCAAGGGGCAGCCTACCTCTTTTTCTAACCACTGCAATATTGGAATTCATCTGATAAGCTTCTTCAAGTTGCCTTTTCATATTTGGGTCTTTGTTTGTCCTCTACTTTTGAGTGTCTGCATTTATCGGTGCATATCTTTTTTTCCCATGAGTTATTGTTTTTATTAGTATGCATTTTCCATAGAACATAGTTACATTAAGCTTGAGAAATTGTTGCACATACATACATATTGCATCAGTTTCACATTCATTTTCCCTTCCAGGTTCCAGCCCTCGGATCCCCTACCCAACCCTTTCTCCCCTTCCACAAATCCATCTCCCCACTTCCTACCATCTCTCCTGTTTGGTTCTTATATTTTGGACTTCTCATGTCTTCTGAAAATCTCACGAGCACTTCTGCATCTAGTCAGCCATGATGATTTCTCTAATGCCTTTCCAGACAGGTGGTGGACTACAAATTAGGATAACTTAACCAGCGGTTTCAACTTTCTATTAAGTTCTGTATTCTGCTGCTTCTACTGATTGTATGTTTCTTCAGTATGAGATCAACACTTGTCTCACTTGTACAATTTTGATTGTGTTTAACACATAGCAAATGACTTGGTGCATACATATGCAATGGCTCACGACTGGCTAAATGGATGAAATGTTATACCTCTGATTTAGACAGATACATTTTTTGTGTCAAATATTTTGGGAACCATATAAACTTAAAAAACCTATAAACCATCAACACAGGAAACGACTGAATGTTAAGGTGTCTGATAAAATAAGTCCTTCTTCTCAATTGTTGTAAAGCTAACAACATCTCTGCCACGTGCAAAACTATAAACAATTATTATGTATGTACTTAAAATATCTCTTCCACACTAAAATGTGGAAAAGATATTTGTAAAGTTTTCAGGTTTCATTTGCTTGATTTATCTGAAAACTGTTGACTTAACTAAAATATCTGGGCTTATCATATATTTCATTTAAGAATGTCATAGCATTTTTATTCTTAGTAGACCTTTCATCCTTAACCCACATTTATTCCTTATCCTACATTCTAAGCGTGCTCTGTTTAGGATGCAAACATTTCTCATCATTGAGAATAAATCAGAAGATCAGGCTTTTTACTTTTTAGCTTAAGTTGCAGAATGATCAGTTTTATAAGGATGTCTAATAATGACTAACAGGACTTAGTATGATACTGCTGTTAAATAATACCTCAGACTTAGAGGGTGGATCACACACAAGCATTCTCCCAACACCAATCCATGAGCCCATTGTCTGTGCAGCACTCCTCACTGGGGATAAGGTAACTGTGGCCATCTGTAACACTCTGGGATGACGTAAACTACATAAGTTTTTCAGTTTTTGTTTTTGAAAGAGAGACAAATTTTCATGTAAAAACGCATGTTAGGAATACAGAAAACAAATTGTATGCATCATGAAAAGATCAAACTTGGACACAACATATTTAGCTATTGTTGAAGGTTTCACTAGGTGTGAAGGTTTTTCAAGTCATGGTAATAGGAGCAAAAGGCTACTGCAATGAATCTCTTATTTACAAAGAAAGAAAAGAAAGAAATGGCTGAATACGGGTAAAGGATAACATGACACATTTTAAGAAAGGAGTAACTCAGTATTCAAAAGACATAGCTCAGGTGGCCATGCT
Organism: Ctenodactylus gundi; assembly: GCA_004027205.1. Taxonomy (NCBI): domain Eukaryota; kingdom Metazoa; phylum Chordata; class Mammalia; order Rodentia; family Ctenodactylidae; genus Ctenodactylus; species Ctenodactylus gundi. The sequence goes on along the minus strand of PVKB01000008.1, from coordinate 229,252 downwards.
ATCCAGAACCCAGACAGGTCTGCAGGAAGTTTCAGAACATGCTACTGACAGAGACAGAAGAGATGGCATTCTCTACTGCTACTAAACGTACGTTCCGGCTCGACTAACTTATTATCATTATTTTGAGTTGTGCATCTTGTCACAACAAATACAGATCAGTTCATTTCAAGGAAATCTCTAGGTGAATTAATTGGTCCCTGATGTGATTAGTTTTTAGTGCCGGAAGACAGGAAAGAACTGAGGGGCAGTGGGGAAAGATCAAAATAACATATTACTGTTTGAAAGATTCAACATTATTTACTGGCAAAAATATTAAAACTTGCCAGAAGTGAGCCTTTGTTTTTGGCCTTGCAAAATGCACTGAAATTGAAGGTAAAATGTTGGGTACAGCTTAGCTAGCTGTCTGGCTCAAAAATTCTTCAGCTATACCCTTTCCCTGCAGTAACCAGTCACAGAGATCACACAGATAACATTCAAAAGTCAGAATATTTGTTTTACTACAGGATTAGACCTTTGAATTTTTAAAATTAACTACCTGTCTGTTAGGCAAATACAGTGTCAAGATTTTGATATGACACTCAAATCACTCCTGACTACATTGTGAGTCAAAGGTGCTCAGGAGAAACCCCCGCCATTGTTTCAAGACAGTGTGTGTCAACCCAAATTACTGATCATAAAGATCTCCCTCTGACTCTAAGGACAAGGACTTCCTTGACGCAGACATCCTTACCAAGTAGATTTGGGCCCTAAGTTCCTTTCATTATACCTATTTAACATTTCCTACTAAAAAGCTGATATTCTGCTCGATTTCATAATGCCAAAGGGAGGTTTTCATTTTGTTTTTAAGTGAATATCTCAACTTTTTGACTACAATTCACAAACACTGAAAATATTTATTTTAAAACCTAGCACAGTACTAGACACCCAATGGACATGCAAGACATATTTAACATGGTGATGATGAGGCCACTCTGTGTGCAAGAGATTGCAAATTCTGTTTCTTTATGCCCTTAAAATCTATTGAAGGCATGTATGCATTACGCAAAATACTTGCCTAAGTCTGGTCAAAACTCTGCAATGAATGACAAATGCCCTGTCAGCCTCTGTGGGTGCTTAAATGTCTAATGTTTATTATGCTTATTATTTACTTCCAAGTGACACTGGAAGGTATTTATTTCTGCACTGCAACTATTCTTTACATAGAAATGCAATTTTTATGAACTTAATAAAGTCAACTTCTGTACATTTTTCTTCTTTTCTGTATCTAGTATGTTTTCCAGGTTTGTCTCATAATAGTTATTAATGGGAGTTAGCTAATGTCTTATATTTCAAAGAGTTCAAATATATTTCCTACCACCCCTATCCTTGCAGCATTAGTATCTAAAAGGTACTTGAAAAATGCTATTCCCATTTTGACGATGGAATAGCTATGTGTGGAAATAACTGGTATCAGTTTTTATGGAATATTGAGAGAATTGTCAACATTTAAAAGTAAAAATAGGGAAATTTAAAAATTTTGCTAGACATCAGGGAAAAATCTTGACTATGGATGAACATAAGCTGTTTGACTCGACATTTTAGAAACTATGATATTTCGTGCGAAACAAGCATAATTCTCAATAAGGAAGACATGTCACTTCCTTCTTAGGATATTTACACACATATATGTGTATGTATAATATACATATAACTATTACCTATTTATATGTGCATTTTTGTCATAGTGATTGGGGGACTCTATTGCTATTCAGTGAACAAATAGCTGGGATTCCCTATACTCTGAAATCTACAAAGAGAAAATACTAAACTGAACTTGGCAACTCTCCTTCCCAAAGTAAGCTGCAAAGTTTTCTTTCTCAGTAAAGGACAAATTTCAACATCAGGAAGCTTATTTGTTGGAAAGTCATTCTTACGTCTCATACTTCATACTCAGCTCATCACAAAATTCTATATTTTTCAAAATGCATTCAAAACCTAGCCACTTTTCACCATCATCCATGCTAAAACTCTGATCTAGCCACAATTACTTCCTTCTGGTTCACTACAACAACCTCTCGACTTGATTCTGATTCAACCTTTGCCCTCCTAATCCCTATTCCCAGATAGTCCAAACACAGCATGTACTTAAATCATAAGTAAGTTGTCAAGTAATTTGCCTGCTCAAAACCTTGCATTGGCTTCCGCTCACCTAGAGGAAATCCTCTCCATGACCTCTCATTTCTTATTCTGTTCTTTCCCAGTTCTTACAGTGAGCCTTATCTATACCGCCTATATTGGGCCTCGCCGGGCCTTGCACATGTCAGGTATGCGTGCACATTAGAGCCTTGGCATTTGCTCTTCTCTCTCCCTGGAGTTCTTTTCACCAGGCGTCTACATAGTTAACTATCCTTGAGATATCATCTCAGTGAAGCCTATTACGAACTACCACCTTTCAAATTACTACTTAGCAAACACACCCTGACAATCCCAATAGTCACACCACTATTTTCTTCCAAAAGACTATTGCTTCTATATTACTTAATTTGTTTAACATGCTTATTGTCTGTCCTCTCCCCTCCCTCCCACTTGATCCTTAACTAGCCTGTGAGTTCAATAAGGGAAGAGATATTTATCTATTACTATTCACTGTTGAATTCTATGTGCCTAGGTAAGTGCCTGGCACATAGTGAATGCTCCATAAATATTTGTTGAATTAGTTTTTAAAGGTCCAACACACATTCATGCAGTTGAATAATCTTTCAAATTAAATATTATTTTTATTTTGTTTTAAATTTAATAGACATTTTCACCCTTTGTGGAAAACAATGCCAAAAATAGCAAACATTCTTAATAGTTGGGTATTGAGTATATGTGAAATCAGCCTTGGTAACTGGCATGCCATAATATTTTTCACCTATAGTTATAAATATTTGCCTATTTTATCACATATTCTAGAGTGTTTTTTCTGAGCATAGGCATATTTAAATGCATATAATTTTATCATAAATTCCTTTCATTTACCTTTACATTGCAAACAGGATACTTTGTTGCTTTCTTTTTCTTTAACAGGGTGAGTCACTAGGTCAAGGTATCTATAAGTTTTATTTCAGAATTTTAAAGTACAGTTTAGAAAATACTTATTAAAACGATGATAGGATCACTAATGTTATAGACTGCACACCTTATGTTTGTGACTGGCTGGAAACAAACATTTAAGTACTCTGTGAAAACATGGGCAAACCGCACCAAAAAAAAAAAAAAACACGCATTAATATTTCATAAAGCTCTACCTTGTGGAACGTATTTATTAGCTCCACGAAATTTCTTGCCAAGGTCAGAAAACATAATTTACACTTTTAAGATGATAAGGAAGTCTAATGGCCACCGCCATCAGGCTGCAGTCACACAACTGAACAGCTTTTTCTAAAAGGTTTTGATATTCTGAGTCCTCAGTATAAAATTTGCAAGTCGTTTCTGTTTGAATTCAACAAAAATAAAACCCAACGTGTGTATCTGTTTGTTTTTAGTGCAAATCATGTTCTAGCTGTATTGTCTGAAATTCATTTACTGTCTAATCCTTCCCAATCTGCCGAAGGTTTCTTCCACGATGTGCCCTTAGTACATACTTCCTGACTTTCACATCCTAGCTGTAGTGGTGTCATCGTCTCTTCTGGGGTGAAGTCCTTGGGTTATAACCAATATGTGCCTATTTGCCGTACTATTTTTGTTCTCAGCTTCTATGTAAGAATGAGTAACCACTACATTTTGAGGGCTTGAATGTAAATGAAAATTGGGGTTTTTTTGTTCTTGTTATGTTTGTTCCTAAGTTCTTCTGTCCCTGCAACCTTGAATTTTACTTGAAGTGAATGCTTAGGTGGCATTTTAATGCATATACTTACCACTCCTGTTTTGGGATATTCCAGGTAAAACTAAGACATGGCAAAAATCAGTCAATTCTCACTTCTGTATATTGTAGATGCCACTGCTTTTAGTAGTATTGCAAATTTGTGCTTTTTGGGATGAGAAGTTTAGTGTATGGCCTTTTGGTGTGATAGAAATTGCAAATTTTTTCACCAGAACTCTTGAATCAAGAAAAGAAACCAAATTTACAGAACAATGGGATTAATATTCTGTATTCTATATATTGTGTATTAAATATTTCATATATTATATTCCATAGCAGACTTCAAATTCTATTTTTTAAAAATTACATGCCACAAAATGCACATAATGAGATCAATAAAAACTTTGTTTTGCACTTACACATATCAATAAAATGGGGAAAATAAAAAAAACTGAAAGAGAAACCATCAAATACAGATTTTACAGGGTTTTACAATATTTTATACTTGGAGTTTGTTTTGTTTCGTTTTTCTTTTGTTTGGTTGGTTTTGGTGCTGAAGAATGAACCAAGGGACTCATGCTTACTAGTCAAATGCTTTGCAGCATCCTGTGGCAGTAAATCTTCAATATCTATGTAGTCATAATTATTATTTTTATTAATATGTGTTTTATGCATAATTATCACACTCAGGGAAGTAAAAATAAACTGCAGTTTCTTAAAGCTTCTATTACCCTTTTGAATCTCAAAGCAGTTAATTGAAAACGGAAGTTTGAATCTCTAATATATGCTGGCATGAACAAACTTTGGATGAATAGTAAGTAAGCTCTAAGTTATTTTATAACTTCCTTTAAGAAGGTTATACAATATCATCAGCTAGTTAGGCACAAGGCCAACACAATGAACTAAGCACTAATATGCACGCACACACTCCCAGAAACCAATTTTAATAACTTCTAGTATTTATGATTTAGCTCTCATTTCTGTAAGCCAAGGCTTAGTGATACTATCCCGCCCTACCAGCTGCAGCTCGCTCATGGCCTCCCTTTTTCTCTTTGTCAACTAGGCTGTAGCTCTTCTCTGAGCTTCCCCTGAGTGACCTCCCTCATCTCCAGGTAATAACAACTAATACTACTGATAGCCCAGAAGGAAAGAAAGAGGGAGAAAGGGAGGGAGGGAAACAGCAAAAGTGATGGAGCACAATAAAGAAGGAGCAGATAAATATAGTAGCGGTAACCCTGGTCCCATTCATACCCTCTACTGCCATGAACTTTCAACCCTGTCCTTAGCTACAGCTATCACTTTAGATTGCAAGTATCACCTAAGGAGTTGCAGCTGTCACGAACTTCAGCTTGGAGTAAGCCATCATTTTTCCTCTACTTGAATTAGAACTTATATAGAGGTTTCTGAACTGTTGGGCAGTAGAGTTTTCCTAAGATCCTTCCAGAATTTTTCAGGATGACAACATAAAAACAAAATAAAATAAGAAATCAAGTAGACTGACAGGTTGAAGCTGATCTACAAATCAAAACCTCTTAGACATCTAAGAACTCAAACACTGATGCAAAATGTCAGCAGAAACACTTGCCATTACTGATCAAGTTTGACAGAAAAATTGAGAACAATATTAAAGACTTCAGACACAGAGACCTTCAAGTTTACTTCTTCCTCATTAAGATGGCTGACATTGTTTTTCAAGTGAACAATTAGTCAGAACTCATTGTTCCGTTGGGAGCAAATATCTCACACTCCAACAACCCAGGACACATGAAAGAGTCAATGCTGAAAGTGATTTGTTACATCTGCCAGTGTATTTGCAGGAAACAGGTATTGCATAAATCCAATTGGAGCTCACTATCACACACCTGGAGACAAGAGAAGAAGACCCTACTGGTAATGTCAAGTTGGTGGCTATTAAAACACTTCTCAACTACTGAACTTAGCCAAGACAGACTTTGACAAAGAGTCGGAAAGAAAATTTATTTTGCATCAGACTTTGGAACAGCCTATTATCAAGATAATAGTGTCTGAGTGGTTGCATACAGAATTTGGTGATGAAAACGTTCTTATATTATTCATCCATGGAAACACATATGAGTCCTTTTCATTTTGGGGTCACAATTGAAGTAATGAGCAATGACTTTGATGAATTAGATCTTTAGGGAATAAAATCCTGGTACAATGTCTGTGATGAAAAATTAGATTTGGCCATTAAGGCTTCAGAGACGGAAGAACAAGCTCTGAGCCAAGGGAACACTACAGAGTGGTTCCAATTCTCCTATGAGACACTTTCTAAAGAATAATAAAATGACGATGCTCTTGTCCATCTGATTAGCCATACCAGGACACCACTGTGGTGGCTTTTGCTTGTATCTTGGGAGAATAAAAAGTTCCAACCGCTAGTTACACAGGTAATGCTTATCTTAATTGAATTAAGCATGAATTCCTGTGTAAGTTGTTTGATATTAAGTATACAGGCTGAGGGTAGACTCTATAAGCTGTTCCTTGAAGACACCATCAGTAGTGTCCACTCAGCTGTCTCTTTTTCGTATCTGGTGGAAGATCTTAGTGCTGAACCCAGAATAATTTCAAATGAATGCTGCACTTTTTCCAGTCTAGCTGAAGCTGCTTCTGAAAATCCATAACATGTTGATCAGGAAGAAAAGTTACTTACTGCTCATCTTCGTATCAGAACACAAATTGGCTATTGGCCAGCCGAGAAGTGTTACATATGAAACTGAAGGAATTTGTGAAAAAAGGCAGAAATACTCTTATCCTCTGATTCAAAAAATGATTGGGAGCTCTGATTTGACTTTAAAACACAGTGTATCAGTAGAATGCAAGATTACAGATAGCACACTGGAGGAAACATGGATTGGCAAATTCTTAAAGTACATAGAGGTTTATGAACTCTTCCTGCACATATATACTGAGAGGCAGGCATATTAGAGACTGCAGACTTAGTGAAAAAATCATGATACATTATGAAATCCAGTATCTTACTTTTAGCACACAAAGAACATGGGAAATAAAAACCTCCATTGGTTTGTGAAGCCATAGATTCTATATTTGATGATATTGATCTTGTTATTAGGGGACAGTTTTAAAAGAAATTATTGAATACACATCGCCAAGCCTCTTAATCCAGACGGAAAAAGTAGACTGCAAAATGATTTTTTTTTTTGAGTGAACTAAGGGAGGGGCTATTGGAAAGCCTGCATTGTAATTGTCTAAGGATCCAAGACAGACTACAAATCTGCACATTCAGATATATTACTGATGATAATATTGATGTAACCAAAAGAAGATTTCAGTCTTTCTTTGGCCATATTGCAAAATTTAAATATTATAAAGAAAGTATAAGTAGTGATGCTGCTGAACAGATTGGAATTTATGCACAACATTAGAAAATGGTATATAGAAATTTTTAGTGGCAAGACTAATGGATCTTGAGATGTTGACTAAGAAACAGAAATTGAAAACAAGCAAAATTAAACCTTTGCCTCATAGCAAGCAAAACACTGAGTAAACTGAAGAACCAAAGTTGGTCATAGTCATTGGGATAATCATTACTAGACATTTCCATCTTTCAAAAAGACGGAGGGAAAGAGAATGTGTAAGTGCTGAAAACATCACAACGAATAATTTGCCACAGAATAGCTGTTATAGGCAACACTGTTGATTAGTAATGTAAACACTGACTTTGTAGAAAGCTGTCATGTTACCCATCTTTAAAAGAGAAGAAAAATTATTTACTTATTTGAGGAAGAAGTCAAAAGCAGGAGGATGAGAAGAAGGGAAAATAGGAAAGGGGAAAAAGAAAGAAAGGGCAATGAAATGGGCAACAAATAAAAGTTCTGTCTTTCAAAGGAACGTTGCAACATGATTTTATGTATTTCAGCTGATGGCCAATGTGTAACTGGCTTTTCCAAAGTGAAAAACTGCATTTTGTAGTTATGTTTTGTTATTTACAAAATTAACATGATAAATAAATACATGAAACGAAAACCTTTAGCATCTGTAACCATTAAAGAAATGAAAATCAAGGCACACTGGGGTTCTATCTTACTCCAGCATGCAAGGTTACTATTAACAATTCAAGGAAAAAAAAAAAAACATTGGTGAGGTTGTGGGGGAAAAGATACCCTTCTAAATTGTTGGTCATATTATAAACTGGTACAAGTACTAGGGAATAAGCATAACAATTTCAAAAAATGAATATAGAAATTCCATTTGACACAGTTATACCTCTTCTGAGCATCTTTCCAAATGATGTAATATCACAGTGACACTTGCATATCGATATTTATAGCAGCACAACTCATAATAGCTGAATCTTGGAAGCATCTGGTATGTCCATTAACAGAAGAATGGTGTCTTAGATATTTTCTCATTGCTGTGACTCAATATATATATGACTTAAGGGAATAAAAGTTTATTTTGGATCTTGGTTTCAGGTCTGAGTCAATTCATGAGTGGTTGGCAATGGTGGAATCAAATAGTTGAAGTGCAGCCAGAGGAAGAGCTGCTCACAGGATGGCAGACAGAAAGGCAAGTTAGCAAAGAAAGGTGGAACTACCATAGAACCTTCTAGGTCATGTTCCAGTGACCCGCCCCTTCCAAGTCAAGCTCCACTGTTCTGCCCCTTCTGACAAGGCCTCATTTCTTAATAATACATGGAAAACTGCTCACGACATGGCAGACAGGAAGCCAAGTAAAGGAGGAAGGGCAGACCTAACAAACTCCCCTTTCAGGGCAAGCCCCAGTGTTCTATCCCTTCTGGGTTAAGTCGCAGTGATTCAGTCCTTCCAAGTAACACACCTAGTAATGCGCCACATCATCCACTACATAATCCTAATCCACCACATGCCTCTACTCCACCCACATGTACTGCTGTTTGGATCTGGAATGTCCCTCTAGAAGCCTCATGTACTTAGATGCTATGGATTGTCTATGGAATCATGTGCTGTTAGGAAATGGGGGGTGGGTCTGCAGGGGTGGATTATAGACATGTGGTGAATCATAGGTGTGTGGTAAAAGCTAGTTGTGTGGTAGACTATAGATTACAAGTATGTGATGGATTAGGGGCTTAAACCTGGAAGGGGAGGAACACTGAGGCTGAACCCAGAAGAGACACATCACTGAGACAGTATATGGAAGAGTATATGCTACTTCCTTCCTTCCTGTGAGGACAGGCCTTCCTGTTTGAAATGCCATAAGGAGATGACTCCACCTCCATCTCCACTACATGCTTTTACTGTTGGAGGCCACCAATGAATGGACTGTGACCTTTTGAAACTGTGAGTTGAAGTAAACTTTTCCTTCCTGCATTGTGTATATTGAGTATTTTGTCACAGCAATGAAAACGTAACTAAGACAACATGGGTCTATAGATAGGCCACACTATCCAAACACATCCGGCCTCTGGGGGACCCTCCAGATCCGAACCATGGTATTCTACCTCAGGCCCCCAAAAGACTCAAAAGACTCATGTCCATCTCCTTATGCAAAATGCGCTAAGAGTTTCCAAAGTTTTAACAGTTCAAGCACTGCTAAAAAGTCTAAGTACAAAATCTTCTTAGAAACTCAAGGCAAACTCTTAGTTGTGAGCTCCTGTGAAAATCAGTGAAAAGGTAAACCCTTTCAACATAAAATAGCATAGGGTAAACAATCCCTTCCCAAAAGGCAGAAATAGGAAGATAGAATGCAATTGGACTAAAACAAGCTCTAAACCCAGTAGAAAAAGGGTTAAATTCTGTAGCTCTGTTAAATCCCATAGTTCTGTGTCTAGTACTTAGGGTAGAAATTGTGGTGAGATGTGAGCTCCTAAGGGCTCGGGTAGACCTGCCCCTATAGTTTTGCTTCTAGCTGCAAATGCCAAAACTTCTCTCTCGGGCTGGCTTTACTCAGAGCCTATGACTTTCCCTAGCAGACAATCCATGTTTCTGGCATCTCCAAATTTCTGGTGTCTCCACTGTCATTTCAGCTTCATCTTCACAGCTTCATGCACTACCTTCCCCAGAGCACACTGTGTGGCCTCAAGGGCCTTTTTCTGAAATCTAGGTGTAAGTCACCAAGACCTCAGGCCTTTGCAATGTATATGCCTGTGAAATTGGTACCACATGAGTGATTCCAAGATCTTCTGATGGCTTGAGCAGGAGTCAGGCCCTCTTGAACCAAGGCTATTGAGGCCTTTGAGTTCTTAGATGGTTGAACTCCTTTGGGATGCTTTTCCAGTGTTTCTCCATAGAGTGCCCTGGGGGGTCTCTCTTCAGAGCAAAGTCTTTTACCTTGCTCTCTTCTATTGGAAAAGAATGGGTTCTTGTTGATTCCTAACACATCCTATAGGTTTTATTTTTATAGTCCTGTTAAAAAAAAATCTGGCTTCTTTTTAATGCTAATCTCTAACAGTCATATGCTCTGCTGCCTCTTCCTTATAGGTAAATTGTTTTGGGAAAAAAATAGCTACCTTTTCACATCTTTTTATTCTGCCTTTTTCCCTGTAGAGCTGGTTAAAAGCCACAGACAATATCCACACGACAGCTTGCACATTGGGATGCCTTGAAATGTCCTGCAAAGATTAAGTAGTCTACCACTTTTAATATCAGTTGTGAAGTCTCTGTACAAAGGGAAAATGCTGACACACTTTTTTGCCAGAGTGTAGTACACATGGTTTCCTCTTCTACCTAAAATATCTTGAGCCTGGCCTTTCGAATCTGAACTTCTCTTGGCATTCTCATCCTCAGCTCTCACCAGAATCTTTCATCCAGGGTGGCTCTTGTTCCTGGCCTTTACAATCCACACTTCTGTCAGCATTCTGGGTTTCTGAGCTATGACCACAGTCTCACACCAAGCTCAGCTCACAGTATCCTAAGGCTTATCTAGCTGGCATCTTCAAAATTTTCCAAACTTTTCCCACAAACTAGTTCCAAAGTCTTTGAAACTATATTTTCAAGTAAAGTCATAGCAACAACCTCATTCCTCTGGTACCAATTTCTGTCTTAGTTACTTTCTCATTGCTATGACACAATACCTGACAACTACAACTTAAGTAAATAAAATTTTATTTTAGCTCACACTTTCAGAAGGTCTCAATCCACTCATGAGCAGCCTGTAATGGTAGAAGCATGAGGTAGAGGCTGGAAAGCAGCTCAAGGTATGGCTGACAAGAGGCCAAATGGGGGAAGAAGGGCAGAGGTAGTGTGTAACCTTCCAGGTATGGTATTCATAATCTGTATCTTGTAAGTCAAGCCCAGTGATCTTCCCCGTCCCGGTCACACAGCCAGTAATATGTCCATACCCACAATCTACTACGTGCCCCTAACCCACCACATGCCTGTAAGCCACCCCTCTTGACCAAGCCCCATCTCTTAACAGCACATAGTTCCATAGCTATTGCACCACATCCAAATGCATGAGGCTTTTGGGGGGACACTCCAGATCCAAAGCATAACAAGTACATAAAGACAATGTGACATATGTACACAATGGAGTACTACTCTACCACAAAGAAAGACAAATGTGAGACATTGTCAGTAAGCAAATGCATCTTGAGATTATCATGGTTAGTGAACTTAATTAGAATTTGAAAGTTAAATATTACTAGTTTCTTTAATACGAGAAACCCAAAGTGTAAATTAGTAAAGAGCAAACTCAACAAGTGCCAGTAGGAAAGGGAAATAGATTGTGTGGCAGAGAGAAGAGGATATGAGGAAGAGGAGGGGAGTGGAAGAGAAGTAAAGCTAATTAGCGTGAGGTGTGTGTATACCCCAATCCTGCCAAGTTACTGTAATCATTATGTATCACGAAATATACCAATAAAAAGGAGAACTTTGGAAAAGCAATTTTCATGGCCTTGGTTGTATGCTTTCAATTATAATCATTTAGAGAAAATACTAATAAATGGTCTGAATACAAATTTAGATTTTTGACGTTAAAAAAATGAAATCACCAAAATTGTCTGCTGAAAGAGAAACCTCTTCCTGGCTTGTAGCAGTCTGTACATCTGTATCCTTTAAAAATATATGATGCCAAAGAGATTACCAAATAATATGCAGTGAAGATAAAAACTCAAAACTAGAGCAAACCTCATGTTATTTTTTAGCTCTTATATATTTGATTGTCTGTAATGTAGTGTTTACTTTTTTGCTGTTTTTTTAAATGAAGTAATCATAAAACAGCCAAGCATACTTGCATAAACTATGTATTCAACTACAGCTATCCTCGATAAAACTCATGTTTAAAAAATGTTTTGTGTCTCAACTACAGTAGAAGTTTTATACAGTGATCTCAAACATTCTACAAGAAAAACAAACTATAGGAAAATACGAGTATTTTCTTCTCTAAAAGAAGAGAGTGGATCAGCATTGTCTGTTTTGTGTAGGACTCTATGGTGAAACTGAGGCTCACCTCAAGTCTTTTATGATTACATTTGAGTAGTGGTATGGTGTGTTAAAATGTTACCGAACTATATTTGAAAAGTCGGCATGATCATTCCAAGTTGAATAATCCCAAACTGGTATAACTTTTCTTTTTTCTTCAAACAAAAAGGTTCACAGGTTAGACTGAGTCAGATAGAAAACTATCTCTTTTGATAGGAAGGCCCCAAAAGCTTGGTGAAGGCTGCTGTTCAACCAAGCATTGCTTACGTACGTGGTTAGTAATCTGATTCTTATCCAAACTTACCTAAAATTGAACATATCTTTGTTCTAAAACCCAAGCCAAAATTATTATTTGGATGCTTTGGTTCAGAATAGGTCACCAGTATCAGAAGAGCAGCCTAAGTAGGAAGTGAAAATACGGCTGAAAATAGAAGCAGGATGATTAGAAGTCAAAACTGTCAACATTTGAGTTGAGTGGCATACACGAAAAAAATTTGTCCCAACTTTTAAAATTTATGTGGTAGATTATTTTGAAATTTTACGTGTCATTGAGGAGAAATATGGGATTTCTGTGCTCATCAAAAGGAAAACATATGAAAGATTTCAGAAAAAAAAATGAAAGAGATACACTTTTCCTATTCTCCTGCTGAGCACAACTGGAAAATCCTGAACACAACATGTAAAATAAAGATAAGACTCTTAAAAGAGAGAAGAAGGCAAGATTAGCTAGGAACTGTAGGACATAAGAAAAGAAACGATAATCAACCAGAAGGCCATGGGACAAAATATAAACTGGTAGGTACGTGCATTCTGGGAAATAGTATGACAGTGTCTTGACGAAGTAGAAAAAAGTAATTAGCATGCATCTCAGAATTGCACTCCTGAGTATTTATCTTTGGGAAATGAAAACTTAAGCTATGTAAAACAGAGCCTGGAGGAATGGCTCAGCAGTTAAACTGTGTGCCTAGCAAGCTTTAAGTACTGAGTTCGATTCCCCAGCACCACATCATCCAGGCATAGCAGCACATGCCTGCAAACCCAAGCACTTGGGAGGCTGAGGCAGGAGGATTGCTGTGAGTTCAAGGCCAGCCTTGGCTCCAGAGCAAAACCTTGTATCACAATAAATAAATATATATAAAGATATGTATATCATATTTCCAAGCAACTTTACTTGTAATAACCTCAGAACAGAAGCAATGCTTCTACATAAGAAGGTATGCCTCTATGTATGAGTGGTTAAATGAACCATGGTATACTCATACCATGGAATACAACTCAGCCACAAAAATACCAGTTGTTGATACACTCAGTAGCCTGTATGCAACTAAAGTGTGTTATGCTGAATCCAAAACACTATCTCAAAAAGTCACAAGTTTATGATTCTATTTATGTAACATTCATAAAATGTTAAAATGATAATGATGAAATACATAGATTACTACCTCCAGGGGGTTAAAATGGGGTGAAGACAGTTGGTGTACCGATTCTGGAGTCACATTAGGAAATTCTTTGCAGTGACAAAGGCTCCATATCTTAATTGTTGTGGTGGTTAAACAATCTACCATGCTTAGCTCACATAAGACTATACCCAAACTCACCCACCAAAGTCAGTTTTCTGAGTGTGACATTGTACTACAGTCACATATCAATGCTACTTGGGAATTCTCTACACTATGCATGCAACTTCCAGTGAATTTCCATTTATTTCATGATTAAAGATTAAAATAAAAGACGTAATATTAAAGGTTTGGAAACTACTGGTAATAGTGGGAATTTGACAACCACTTACGAGGGAAAGTGGACTGTTTTGTGTGCATGTATGCTGCATTCTTTCTATGGTACTGAGGCTGGCCTTTAACTAAGTCTTCGGCTCAGGCTACCCTGCCTCAGCTTTTCAAGTAGCTGGGACTACAGGTCACATGTCACTGTGCTGAGCAAGATAATTTTTGTTAATCTCAATTTGGATTTTTTTTGCCAGATTTTATTTGATTAAAAATTTAAGGCAGGAATTTTATCTTAATCTTTGATTTGCTAAAGTTTGATGGTATCATTTGAAGTTCTTATAAAAATGTAGAATAGCAGAAAGTCTCTTAATTTCTGATCCTGACCCATTGAAGTCTATCTAATAAAATTGTCTCAAAATCGGTAGTCTAACTATATAGCATTTTCATTTGAATTAAATATTTTTGGAGTAAGGGGTAGAGCATCTACACTGGAAAAGTAAACCAATGTTGACAATAATCCAGCGATGTTTAAAACATATCTCTGTAATTTTTCCACTTATGACCGATGTAAACACAGCTATGCTATTACTAGACTGAAGTCACTGTCAGAACACGTGCTCAGGAATGTGCTGCATCATCAAAACAGCATTGGAGAACTCAAAGCAAGATTAAAAATATATTTTTCTAACATAAAATATGTTCAGTTATAGGTGATCAAGAGATAGTAATAGTAACTCAAAGTTCACAAGGCTTTAACTTTTGTGTTCACAATCTATCTTCTTTTACACTGGCCTCCACTCATCACTGCCTCATTATTCAAAATGGCTACTTGGGCATTTATTTCCATATTATCTGCAGGAAGCAGAAAATTAAATGAGAAGAGAGTATATGACAAATGCTTCCTCTTCCTTAGGGATAGCTCATAGAAATTCCATTCCATCTTGCACTTACATCTCCTAGGCAATCCAGAGTAAAGTTGGGTTCTATTATTAACTGAGAGAGAATAAGTACTAATTATGTGAGTAAGATTTTTTTTAACAAAGGGTCTCACTCTGTAGTCCAGGCTGATCCTCAACTCACTATGAAGCCCAGACTGGCCTCAAATTCATAGCAATCTTTCTATCTCAGCCTCCTGAGTGCTGGGACTATAGGAGTGTACCACCACTCCCAGTTTATGTGGTGCTGCAGATTCAAACTCAGGCCCCTGTGCTTGCTGGGCAAGTGTTCCGACTGCTTTGCTATTCCTCCACCCTGATAACTAGTATGCTCTGTCAAATGTGAAAATTATTATAACCAACATTGAGTACAGCTAACTCGAAGCTGAAAGAACCCTGTGTCAGGCTCAAAATATCCTGTACCTGACCAAAGACAAGTAGACAACAAAAAGAACAAGCTGTCTTAAAATATGAACAGTGACATTGTGGTCAAAAGAAATTCTAGAATTGGATCAGGAAAATTTGTTGTAAAGACTGCACACTGTCAGGTGCTAAAGTTGAATGGAAAATGAAGATCGAAATACAGCTGTTCATAGTGCCTAAACTATATGGTAATTAAATTTTGGCACACCAAAAATAGCTCACCAGGTAAATTAAATAGTTTCACCCAGGAGCTCCTTACAAGCTCTATAATAAATAGGCTGACCCTATGATTCCCAACAAGTATACTGAAGAGATTTTCTCTAAACTTGCAGTAAAGCCTGTTCATTTCTACACAAACAAGCTAAGATGCCACTACTACTTCTATTTTACAAATAAAAGAATTGAGGTTCAAAGAAACAGGCATTTGTACAAGTTCACCTAGCCAAGATTGTCAACAGAATTCTGTATTCCTGCCCAGTGCACAAATTACAATGATGTAGAAAAGATTTTAGCTGTGTTTTTAATGAAGATGTAAAAGACATTAGGTGAGTCTTTCTTAGAAGCACATTATTTTATTTTTCCAGCCTGTGTGTAAAGTTCATATCATCAGGGCTATTGGAACATACATTTTCTGGAAAATACTGTGTGGTCAAGTGGGAGAACTGAGTCTGCTAGTCCTGTGGAGGTTTTAGAAGCAGCTGAGTCTGCCTCCAAGGGATGCATCTTACCCTCCAGAGAGGAAAAGCCCAGCTGCATCTCTGCTTCAGCTTTGTGTCCACCTGCTCTGAAGTGCTTTGCTTGCAATAGCTGTGATGGCCTGTGTTTTATGCTAAAGAGAAAAGATCCTGATTATGCCAAGTATTTGTGCTGCAAGCTACACCTTTTGGCAGTTGCTTTTTGTTATTTTTTTAAACCATTTTGACAGCACTCTGCTTTGTTTGCTGCTTTAAATAATTAGCCTAAATGATAAAGTATAACCTGTACATTCAAATGTGCACCCATTCCATTCCCTGAATAGACGTATCTACAAAGACACCAGTTTTGAATATGAACATATGGTTCGGAGAACATCATATTTTAAATCTACAATTCAACTTAGGAATCAAACATGTTTTCATTAACACTAATGGTACATAAAACTCCTCCTTAAAGACATAAAAAAAAAAACTGGACTTGAGGTGTGAGGTTGGAGTCTTGAAGCTCTTTAGGATTGGATTTTTATATTGAAAAAAATTACACCTGACAGCAAGATAAAGCATGCATGAAATATTGTTGCAATTCACAATGCATCTGTTTAGTCCTTGAAAGAGACTTGAAGGCAAATGCTTCTCCATATCCTGACAAATGATTTAGCTCTGCAAATTCTGTATCTTGACCTCATTACTGACTCTTATTGGTCTCTATAGTGTAAGTATGTCGTATGTGTTGGTCAATAGCTTCTTCAATTCTCCCTCAGAGACTGTTCTGCGTATGTCAGAAAAAACAGACTGCAGAGAGACGTGGGAGTCACACATAATTACACATTACTCTAGAGTGACTTAGAATCCTCTGGAATGCCTGGTTGTGCACACAAAGAACTGAAATGCAGGCATTTGAAAGATCTTTCATTTAAACGCCTTTCTAACAAAAGACACTACATACACCCTATCTTTCTCTCCCCAAATGGATGCATTCAATTTATCCATTAATGGTGAGCCTAGGAAGTTGCAGTCCAACATCTTCCCACTGTGCCCAAACTGTTCTTAATAGACCATCTTTTTGAGTAAAGAGAGGCGTTCAGGCGTCATGCAGAATAAATTCTTGCCTTAATTTAAAAGCCTTATAAGAAATGGAAGATCCATGGTGAGACTAAGGAGAACTCCCTGTGGAGACTTCCTCTTCTTGTTGCGTGTCAGAACTAAGTGTCTTACGGAGAAAGGGAAAGAGAAGGCCAAAGGGCACGTGCAATAGACCAAGTTCCTTGAAATGTGTATTTCCCTTCCCTCCAAGGCAGTGGGATCTTTCCATACCTGTCACATATAAAATGATAGATTGTAGAGGAGTTAAAAATTGCCAATCCAGTGTTGAATTTTTACTGGAGATCTGTTTATTTGGTTGGTTGGTTGGTTGGTTGGTTGTTTCTGGAGGTTGGTAACCAAATGTTTTATTTAGTTCTATTGTCTTTTAAAATGATCGCTTTTTAGTTGGGGACACACTCCGATTTTTTCACAAGTGTCACCTTTCTCTATTGTCTTCCACCTGGCTGCACGTATTGTAACCTGCCTGAAAACAGCCTTTGCTTTTGTAGCTCTTGGAACGGGGAATTTCGAGGCTCAGAGGCACAGTAGAGATTATACTTTCCTATCATCCTACCCTTCCAATTCTCTGTGCTGTTGCTTGTCATAGAAAAGAGTCCCGATTTGAAATGCTATTCTCTCAATGGAGTCAGTGCATCTCTGATGTTCCAGGTCATGGCAAGTTCACCAATTTGACAGCTCATGCATTTTTAGCATGCTTGCTTTCCTGTCAGTGGAAGAATAACTCTGTGTACTATGATAACCTCCACAAACTGATTTGTTATTCCAAGCCCAATGATCATGTAGCAACTCTGTATGCATGCTTCAGACAAAGATTGGCTTATGAATGTGATTTGTAGTTAAGGCTACAAAGCTATGTTGTAACACTTTAGCACATACGTGAAACTACATTACTCACAGATAGAGCTCATTCCTCTGCCTGGTTTTATAATGAATTGAACAGAGTCCGTTGGGCTTGCTGTTATTGTTGATTTTGTGTAAAAGCTCAAATCCATCAGGGTCACAAAGAGAATCGACCCAACAGTGAGTAAAATTCATTGGAAAGCAGAAAAATTGCATTTTGTTGCAGGTGCAATCTTGGATGGCCTTTTCCCCTATACATCTGCCTAGAATTTCTTATCGCTACTAAGGAGAATAAAGAGAAGAAGGCCATTTGGCCTAAGAAATGCTTTTCCTTTTCATTTTGCCTTATAATTCCTTCACCTGCTAAAAAAAGGCGAGCAGAGTCATAGCATATCAGGCACTTGTTTGCTGAGCCACACTTACAGGAGTGTTGTGAAGGAAAAGTCTCTTGAACACGTGAAAAATACAATCATAGAGCTGAAAATTCCTAGCTCTACAAATTCATTAGTAAAATGGTACCTCTCAGAGATATAGTTTGAAGAATTGATGGATGTCTTGATGTATGGGATATCTGGGCTGCATGAAAGAGAGGCTTATCTCTTCGTACGGGGTCAACCTGCATGTGGATGTCTCTGCAGCCCATTTTCTTTGTGTGTCTGTGCAAGCATCTGTATGTGCATGACTGTATGTGCTGCTAAACTCCAATGTTTTCAATATTGATAAATGTCCCCAGGTGTTCTGTAGTTTCCAAAGAGTTAAACTTCAGAGCCAAAACGCTCCCATGTGGTCATGGGTTTTACCTGTCTCCTTAAACTCTGATCTGGACAGCACAGGTTCAGGATGAGACAGGGAGAAATAGCACAAAATTTATTGTTCTTGCTCCCAATATAAATATTGATATATATGATATAGCCGAGAACGTGAATAAATTGTTTGCCATTTAGTAGAGTAAGAATGCTCAGCTTCTCACGTCTTAAAGATACCCAATATAAAAAGAATCCTTGTCATTTATATCTCAAAGCAAAGTTATTGTATTTCATTTTTTTCCTTTACCACGTTGTATGGAGTAAATACATATAGCTGTGTGAAAAGTATTGCCAAAACTGGCAAAATTTAAAGCTGACAACTTAACAGAAAAGTAATAAGATTCTTAGTCACTTAAGTACAGAAACATGCATACACAAACATGCACGTACCACTTCTAATAAAAACAGTGCCCTGAGGCCTTTTTAAATGTATTTTTATTACTTTACCTTATTAATAGCCCAAGAGAAAGCTACTGGATTAGGGTAAAGGGTACATATTTCTAGATGTGAACACTGATTCTCAGGTCAAGTTGCTTCTGTGACCTCAAGAACTTTCTTCTCTTCTGCTGTTATTCAGCATTATCTCATTTTAATCCACTTCTTAAATATTGTATGGTTTCAAGGCACAATAATAAAGCAAGCTGAAAAATGTGAGCAGAAGCATAAAGAAGTAGATATGTTCATTGTTTTTAAGGGACTTGAGACCAGAAGAGTTCATGAGGTAGCTGCAAATATCAATTTGTAGTTTGTTATTTTATAAAAATGTTTATGTGACATCCCTTGGGAAATTCTTAAGAATAGCACCACTTGGTTGTCCAGAAGAAGAGTCAAGGAAATGGGAAACCTTGTTAATGACTCATGAAGAACAGGATCTTCCTCCTGGTTGTCCATTGTCGTTAATCCCAGACATCTATTTTGCACAATGCTTGGGACATTAAAGATGGAAATGATAGAGGAACATTTCTATGCTGTTTCCTTGATTCCACCTTCAGCTGCTACCTTAGATTGAGTCTATAAATATTTGTCTTAATTGAAAATTATCAAAGAATTCATGTCCCTCAAAGAGACTCTTCTCCACGAGGGCAGTGGTCACTTCTGTCTTGGTCATTGTGATAGCATAAGCGTTAGTATGCGTGATAAATGAAAGTAGGTTTTAATTCTAACATGTTGTGAAATAGAGGTAAGTTACTGAGGCTTGATGTGACGCTACTGAGAAGTTGTAGTTAGTAGTAATAATGAGTTCAAAGCATAGATCTAACAAAGGAAGCAGAAATCCCTGTTGCAAAGATAGTGAGTCAAAAGAATCCATGAATCTAGAAGTGAATGCATGATGAAGAGAAACATCAAATGTGAATTCGAGGAATTCATATGATCGATTAAGCCCCATGGAAAATTCTGATGATACTTCAAAAACTTATCACACACATGACACATTGGTGTGCTATTAAGAAAGTCTTGGTCCATGCTTACATATTCAAGATTTTTACCTATTTTGTCCTCCAGAAGGTTCGGTGTTAAATTTTAATATCTAGATCTTTGATCCGTCTTGATTTGTTTTAGTACTAGATTTGTTTTTCTGAATGTAGATTGTCACTTTTTCCAGCACCATTTGTTAAATAGAGTACTGTTTTTACAGTGTATGTTTTTAGTCCTTTGTCAAAGATTAGGTTGGTGGTAGTACTTGGGGCTGTCTGCGCATCCTCAGTTCTGTTCTATTCCTCAACCTGTCTGTTTTTATGCCAGTAACTTACGCTTTTTATCACGTTGGTTTGTAATATAGCTTAATGTTTGGAATCGTAATGGCGCCTGATTTTGTCTTGTTACTCAGGATTGGTCTGGCTAATCTGGGTTTCTTTTTGTTCCATATGAACTTCAGAACTGTTGGGTTTTTTTTCGAATTATGTGAAAGAAAAATGTTGTTTGCAAAAGAAACAGTTCCCATAGCCTCCAGAATCAACAAATATTATATCGAGTTAAAAAATTTCTGCATGGCAAAGGAAACTATTAGCAGAGTGAAGAGAGAACAGACAGGATGGGAAACGTTTTCAACACCTGCCCCTAAGAGGAGGCTAATACCTAGAATATGCAAGGAGCTGAAGAAAAGTAGACCCCTCAGAATCAGAGACCCAACTAAAAAATGGGCAACTAAAATGAATAGAAAGTTCTTGGATGAAGTGTAAATGGCGAGCAAATATGTGAAAACACGTTCAACATCTTTGGCCTTTCCAGAAATGCAAATCTAAACACTCCTAGGACACTATCTTACCCCAGTGAGAACAGCATACGCCAAAAACTTGAACAAAAATAGTTGCTGATGAAGTTGCAGAAAAAATAAAAGAAGTCTTTCACATCACTGATGGGGTTGTGAATTGGTAAAACCTCTATGGAAAACAGTGTGGAGATTCCTCAAAAGGCTGAAAATAAACATTCCTTTCAATCCAGAGCTACTTCTTCTGGATATCTTTCCAAAAAAGTTGAAAAGAACATATAACAGAGATATATGTATAACTTATGTTTATAGCAGCACAACCAACAGCTCAATTATGAAAGATAACAAAATATTACTCAACAGACCGATGGATAAAAAAGTGGTATATATACACAATGGAGTACTACTCTTCCAGGTAGATTTAAGACATCTGTAGGTAAGTGGATGCAACTTGAGACCATCATGCTCAGTGAAGTGAATCCAACTCAGAAGGTTAAACATCACATGGTTTCTGTAATATGAGAAACCAAGAACGCATGAAACTTATAGAATCAAATGCGTGAGATGTTGGGAGTCAAGAGGGATAAGAAAGGGAGCAGGAGGGCCAAAAAGTGGGGCGGGAAGGAATTGTAATGATGCACACAAATTCTCATCTCAATGTAACCATTGTTTATCACATAAGCATACTAATAAAATGGGAAAATTTGGAAATACTGTGACAGAAAAACTAGCAAAAAAAAAGTGGCACATTGGAAAAATAAGCCTTAATGGATGCCTGAATTTCAAGCAATATAATTAGCCTCTCAGTGTTGTGAAAACAGAACATGTGACATATTTTTGAATTGTCCACCTAGATTATATCACAGGTACTTAAGGAAAAAAGTGATGAGGGAAAGAATTCCTATAGAGTAGAACTGTCAAGAATACAAGCTGCATGCACAAATTATTTTAATTTCATTAAAACATATTAATATAACAAAATGATTCATAATTACTAAATTATGAAGAGACAAAGGCCTATCCAAGTGGTTTCTGAGAACACTGGTGAGAAAATAAACAAAAGACTGCTGAATGAACTCAAGGCGACATAAATTTCTGGGGACAGAACAAACAGTTATCTTAAACAGCCGATTAAATAGCCATAAGTCATGTGAGCTTCAGAAGCCTTAAATGCATAAACAAAGAAGTAACTCATCCCAGAAACCAAAACATGAAGTGACACAGTGACCAACTCAGCTATGTATCCCTCCCTGGAAAATAGAATTTAACCCACTAACACAAAGACTAGTAACACAAAGTTTAGGCAATTAAAATCCAGCAGCAAAGAACAGGCTAGAAATACATCATACATACATAAAATCTTATGGACAGAACCTGTCTTCATAATCCCATATAGTGCAAAGAACTATAAAGCCAAGCAACTAATTAACCTAACTCAAGGAAGCTGGAGATGTTTTTGTGATGTATGTAGTCACTTGTAAAATTATGAACTTCTTATTGACAACATAAAGGTAATTCTGGCAACCACTTGCTTTAGCTACCAGTGGGACAATAACTGCAGAATACGGAAGGAGGAGAATTTTAGGAGAATTTATCAAAATAATTATAGGAGAACATTTTCATTAATAAAAATGGTAAAATTAGAATACACTCATAACTCTTTCAGAAGTACTTCTGCCCACACTCCATCATTGTTACCTTTAATGATTTGACATTCAGTTAAAATTAAGTACAACTAAAGTGTAGAAATACTCTGATTTACTGTTTTATTCAGTCACTAGCATAATGGATAATGATGCAGAATTAGTGAGCTTCAGCAGGAGGTTATCTCTCTTAATCTTGTTGAATTTTAGGTACTCTGAACCAAATAATGTAGACCAAATGAGAAGAAAAAGTTGACTTCTCAAAGCATAATCAAAAATATCTTTTCTGTGTGACAAAAACATGCGATAAAAACTGAAGAAGGAAACAAGGTTAAGAATTATGAAAATAATAGAATTTTTTCAGTTATAATAGAACTTAGTATACTTTTAGTGGCTTTTAACACCTACCTATCCCCGGATCATAAATTCTTTTGCAAATACATTAAGAGAGAGTATAAAAAGATGTATTTTATGATTATGCTTTGAAATCCTTCAAAATAGACTCTCTACGGCCTTGATAAGAAACACATTTCCATAATCGCCTTATACATACATATGTTACAAGGACATGAACACAGTTTTAAGGAGGCATGAAACCAAAATACATGAAAAACTGGAAGTAAGCATTTTTAAAATATTTTCCTAAGTAATTTAGCTCAAGAATTAATCTTTTTCACCTAATATTTTCAATGAGGCATCTATGCCATCTGAGAAAACCTTTGTTTTCACAGTAGAGCCCCACTTTCCTTGATTTTCTTTTCCTTTTCCAGATTCCTTAGCTACACTTCCTTCTTTATTTTTGTCTTCTATATTTTGATTTTAAGAAGACAATTTAATTTCTACTGTGAATTACACTTCCTGTGCCTTGATATGTAATTTTTTTTCTAAATATAACAAATTATAAAATTCAAAATAATAAATAAGGTCAGATGTCAAATATCATTCCAAAAAATAAAAAATACAGACTAATAAAAACCACAAAGTAGAGGAGACTTCCTCATATTTAAAATGATTCACAAGCAGAATATTATTTTGATTTGTCTCTTCCTGTGCTACAGACAGAAAAGTTGACATGCAACAGAATAAATATCAGGTGTGCTTTCCAAAGGCCACGCGATGGAAGAGTTCTTACCTTCTAAACTTGTGACCATAGACAACTTCAGATTTGAGAAAAAGCTTCAGGCAAGTTTTAAAGGTGGTAACATAACAGTAAGTAAAAGGCAACTGGACTGAGAGATAGGAATACATAAATGAATGCTGACTAATACTCTGACACACCAAGAAATTATGATTCTTAATTGTATAGGAGAACTCCAGTTAAATATAATAGATACATAAATAAAAGTACATCAAAATCATTTTCTTGAATTGATTGTAGTTAAGCTCGTTATGCAAATAGTGCAAATAGTGGAAGTGTAGAAGAACACAGAAAGGAGTTGATTTGATAGAATTAATCAAGTCCATGACTTTTTCTTTAAACTGTTTAGCTCCAAATTGTCCATTTTATTACTACGCGTTTGCAATACATAATAACTGCATTCAAATCCGTGGCTTATTAGCTGAACTCTCATTTACAGAGTCATTGAGTTTTTGATTGGAGGCAGCTGAGCTGTCAGCCGTGCTGACACTTCTCATCCGGGACCTAGCAAGTTCGACTTGATCGGAAAGGGTGAGTTGGTGCATGGATCACACGCGAGAAGCGTGGACATCACCCATTCGTTATGTCACCACAGAAACCCCATCTGCAATGTTTCCATATTCTGCCATATATTATGAACACTTCCATTAACAGGAACTTTATGACTCCAAAAAGGCAATACACTTCACTTTCCAAAGATTCTGATTCCTACTCAAATTCAATTTGATAAGTACACATTGACAATCTATTTTGTTCCAGTAACTTTGTATACATTATTTTTAATTCTCACAATAGCTTCATTTTTAAAAAGTGCTAATTCCTCTCTTTGCAAATTAGAATAATGAAGCATTACATAACTAAGTATCAGAGCTCAGTCTGAAAACCTCTTGCATGCATTTTTCTCATTTAATTCTTAATAATACTTTACAGGCTATATATTATTATCCTTAAATTTTCATTCAGGAAAATAAGGTTGGAGAGACATCATTATTCAAGTCCATAGAGCTAGTAAAGGACAGATTGGTAACTTGTAATCAATTCTGACTTCACAACCTAGACCTCCTCATACATTTACATATAATACAGTGTGATAAATTTATAACTGGAAGTAGGCGAGATCAGAGGATGTCTAGCTCTACCAATAAGGGCAAAGGTGATCAATTCAGCCTTCCAGGTGAGATGTTACCTGAGCAAGATTTCAAGAGATGAACAGAGATTATGCAGGCAAATAAAGAAGATGAGAACAATGTTTGAAGTCGAACCTGTGAAAATGTGGTAGGTAGACTTACAGCAAATAGCCACCTGCCTGCCTCATCAACACATAACTTTCTGAAATAGTGTTCATTTTCCTATTTTTAATCTGTCACCTTACCTGGTTTTATGTTCTTCAGGACACTTAAGACTTTACTAATAATGATTATTTATTGAATGCTTTACCGGAATCAAGTCACTGTCCATAGACTTAAGTATGGCAGGATTCATTTAACCTTCACAAAATTCTTTGTGGTAAAAACAACATATCCCTATTTAACATATAATAAAACTGAATCACAGGTGGAGTAAATAACTTAAATGAGGTCACAGAGCTCATAAGTGGGTGAGTAAAGACTGGCACCCAGGCAGTCTAGTCCAAGAGCTCGCTCTCTGGCTTTACATTATGTAACTATTTCCACAATTTATTGTCCATTAGAATGCAATGTCTACAAAAGTAAAAACGATGATGATTTTGTTCAATGTCCTATTTCCAGAACTTAAAATATTATCTGGCATATGAGTAAGAAATTGTTCGATGAATGCATTATTTTAGAAATTTTTTTCTTTGTATCTACTATATACCAGGCTATTCTTGGTACTAAATTGACAAGGAAAGTCTAATCCTTCTTCCACAGAGACTTCTTAAAATAAATAGGGGCAATTTTGTGTCTCTTAAGTCTATTCTTTTCTAGAAAAAATAGCTCCAATTTGTCCCATCATTTGTCATGCGCTACAATATTGCACAGGTCTTCTGTGGTCATCAGCACTCCATCGGTAAAAACAAGAGGCATGCACAGCTTACCCGGGTTCTTTTGTAATGATCTGCCTCTTTTTTTCTGTTTTTTAATGCAATTCAAGATTTTCACCTGCTTTTTTTAGTAGCTGTTTTATATTATTAGTCTTTGTTGAGTTGGAAATAATATGAAAAGCCTAGAGTATTTTTTTAACAATAGTGCTATTGTACTATGTCAATCCTGGTTTTGAATTATGCAGTAGAAATCCCATGAATATTTCTAACTTTATATCAATATACAGAGCTTTATAATTATCCCCATTAGATTCATCTCATTATTTCAAGAACATTCTTCTAAACCATAAATAAATCAGGCTTTTGGGTCTTTGGCTCATCCAACCTGCTCTTTATCACCAGAAAGTCCTACAAGCATGTTCATATGATTGAGTAATGTAGAAAGAGATGGAAACAAACAGAAATCTATGGCAAGGCACACGTGACCTTACTATATGTTAAAAATTGCTCTGTACAAAATACCCAAGCTCCCTGTGACCATGATGTATATATTAACAGAAAAGGAAAAATTCCCCATAATTAAGTCTCAGGGCTTGGTTGCTCAATCATTTATAAATGTGAACTCACCTTTGCAGTGTTACACACAAAATAATCATAGATAATGTTGCTCTGTAGTGCTGAAGTCAACCATTCATTGCACAGACAATCCCAGTGAAAGGGAAACTATTTCCTCCAGTATGTATATAGCAAGATAGCCAGGCAAGTGAAGAATTCATTACCTTCTTTGCTTTCATAACACTGAGAATTTAAGCTTACTTCTTGAAATACAAGTTTCCATCTAGAGTCATTTTGTCAATGTCCAAACTGTGTAGTAAGGATCAAAAGCATTGGTGACAACCTCCATAGGGCCAAACAGCTCACATGGGATTCTCAAAATTACATTATTTAAATATTTATCCTCATCATACTTTTGCCCCTGGATTCATGAATCTTCCTATTTTGTTATCTTTGCAACATCTGATGCTGTTTTGCTCCTTAAATCTATGATTGCAATTTTTTTATACCAAGTACCCTTCCATCCGGCCTCGGTGACAGCTGTACAAATGGATTTAACTTATTTGTGTTCACGTTTCAGTGTGTTTACCCAAATAATTTGGTATCACATATAAAAGAGAAAATTTCGATCATTAGTCAAAGGTACAAATCTTCTTATAGTCAGGAGAAAAATAAGTTTTTCTTTTCTGAGATCTATTGCACATTATGATGACAATAGTTAGTAATAATGTATTGCACATTTGAAAATTGCCAAAGGTAAATTTTATTTATCTCACCACCCAAAAGTACTCAGAGAGTATGTCAATAATTTTGATTTAATTATTCTGTTTTATATATATATATATATATATATATATATATATATATATGTGTGTGTGTGTGTGTGTGTGTGTGTGTGTGTATGTGTGTGTGTATATATATATATACAAATATATTTCTGAATTTATATTGTGCATTATAATTATATACAGTTGTATGAAAATTTGTACAGGAGACCCTAAAATTACATTGTCTTGTTTATTTTCTTTGACATTTAAATTTCAGGAATATTTTTCTGGTTTTCTCTACCTTCAAGCCTTTCTGTGACTACCACAGACTCCACCTAAGATGGACTATTTCCAATGAAACAGTGGCCATTTTTTTATGAAGGGAGACAATCAATCTTGTTCAAAAATTGATTCCTTGCTATGAAACAGCTGAAGATTCGATGAAGGACATTTTAAAATTAATTATAATGTATACACTTATTAGTTAATACAAAGAGTAAACAAGGTAATCAAATGCAAGTATCAACTTCAATTAAAGAAAAAATGCAAAATTTTGTGGTTGTATCTGGAAAACTTTTTGTGTTTGTTTCTAGAAAAAAACACAATTCATAAAAACTTCATTAATGTACAGTATTATTATTCAAACCAACAGATTTTACATTACAGTTAATTGTGTTAACATTTAAGACAAAGAAATTCTTTCAGATTGAATAGCAGCTTTAAGCTAATCATTTTAAATATAGAAAAGGAAATTAATAATATTGTTTAAAAAGCAATTGTCCCGTGAACTTCAGTCTATACTGCATCAGAAACGCTTAGTAAAACAGAATTCTGTTCCGCAAATTTTAAACTTTAAATAATTGTATCACCCACTGTTCATTTTTGTAAAACATCAGTAGCTGACAATACTATTTCATAAAATATTCATATTAGATTTACAGTTGCTGTTACATTTCCACAAAGAGCAAAGAAAAACTTTGTTAATGAAGTAACAAAGTGGAGGAATGGCTCAGTGCTTAAAGTGCTTGCTTAGCAAGCACTAAGTACCCAAGTATGATTTCCCAGCACCATAAGCCAGGCATGGTGGCACATGCCTGTAATCCCAGCACTCAGCACTTGGGAGGCTGAGACAGGAGGATTGCCCTGAGTCCAAGGCCAGTCTGGGCTTCAGAGTGAGACTCTGCCTCAAAATATACAAATAAATAAATAAATAAATAAATACATACATAAAGTAGCAAACTGAAAGTAGTTAGAGTGAAACCTTTTAAAGGAGACCAAACTCGAAAAGATTCAAAGTCCCAGCAATGATAGTAATGCCTTTAACTTGCTAAAAGAAATTGATAGATGCTTTCTTTGTTTTTTTGTCTGTCAGTCCCATATCTGACAACGGGAGAGCATGCCAGTCCTAAAAATGGCTAAGATACCATCTCACTCCAGAGAGAATGGCCTATATCACCAAGTCAAATAGCAATCAGTGCTGGGGAGGCTGTGGGGAGAAAGGAACTCTCCTGCACTGCGGGTGGGAATGTAAATTCGTACAACCACTCTGGAAAGCAGTATGAAGAGCTCTCAAAAGACTAGAAATAAATAATCCCTTTGATCCGGCGACACCCTTCCTGGGAATATATCCAAAAGAGGCCAAAACAACGCATAACAGAGACATATGTATACCCATGTTCATAGCAGCACAACTAACAATAGCTAAAATATGGAAGTCACCAAAATATCCACCAACAGACCAATGGATACGCAAACTGTGGTATTTATATATAATGGAATACTATGCATCTATAAAGTCCAACAGAGTGGAGGCTTTTGCAGGTAAATGGAAGAAACTTGAGAACATCATGCTTAGTGAAGAGAGTCAGAAGCAGAAGGTGAAACATTGAATGGTCTCTCTGATAAGAGAGACCCAGATCACAACTCCTTTGGAACTTAAGATGAAAGACAATGTGAAAGAGGGGGATGGGGTGGGGGAGGAGTAAGGGAGGGGCGGGTAGGGGGAGGGACAAAAGGAGAGTGGGAAAGCCCTTGTCACCTTGACAAGATACATATGTGCACAAAATGCTCAACTCCATTGTAAACCTTAAATTTTGCGCTTATACATATCAATAAAATAGGGGGGAAAAAAGAAGAAACAGAGATAGACTACCAAAAAAAAAAGCCTACATAACTATCACTAAATTGAGCACTGATGGCGCTGTATTAACGTTGCCATCATGACAAAAGCATTCCAAGTCAACTCTAACAAATGCATATACTTCCACCAAGGGAAAGGGTCTGCAAAAGAAGAAGCACCCACCATGGAAAGGTCAGTAGAGGATAGACTCCTGTTCAGTCCATCCAACTGTCTCACCCGTCACCAAATCCACTTGAAGGTATCTGATCAAAGGACACAGAAACCACTCTTAATTGATCGCAGGCATACAAACACTAGTACTTGTTTAGGCAACCAGGATGGAATAATGTTAAGCTTGACAGGACCCAGGCTACGGAGTCTGTCAATGAATGTGTATGGTGTTTTTTCTTCTCTCTTCCCTTTTCCGCTCCTTTTACCCTTTTTATTTCTTTTTCTTCCCTCTCTTTTTTTCTTACTAGGTCTTCTCTTGCCTTCTGCATACATGTGTTTTTTGCATAAGGCAGAAAACAAGAACCAATCTGTGCTTTAGGTCAAAAAATACCTTTTATGGTCTCAAGAGAGGAATCCTCACCAAAAAATTGTATGCAAAGAAATCAGACACAAGCTTTCTATCAGAGTAATGATAAATTCTGACTCACACACACTGCCCTAAGTTCAAATTGAATTTCCTACTTTCCTCTTTTTTCCCAACATTGCAACAAATAACATCTAAATATTCCTCCTCTCTCAATTTAAGATATAAGAATAATATCACTAAAACCCACTCTTTATTTCCCATGCCTACAATTATTTCCGATGTTGCCTTCCCTTCTCCTGGAATTATTGTCTCTTCTTTCTTTGCCCTGACATCTTTATTTATCTTCTACACTCTAGCCTTGTCATTTATACCAACCCACTGATTTCCAGGATTCTCAAAAAAATGTAAAATCATGAAAAGAAGTCTTAAAGTATGTGACTGATATATGGTTGTTTCTGCAGAGGATGGATGACTTAAGACTTTACTGCTCTGTCTTTGCAAAACAATGTTTAGTACTGACACTGGTGCATTGAGTAGTTTGAAGAGAAGCGTTCTGTCTACAGCCAAACCACCCTGAATGCGCCCGATATCATCTGAAGAGAGGCATTCTAAGATATTGGCAACCCAAAGGACACTTTAGGGAAAGATATACGTCAAGGAAAGGGATCTACAAAGTAGCCAGGAGCCTTTCTACCTGAACTCATCTTTAATCCTCCTAACAAAAGTAGCATGGACATGAGAAAGCAAGACAGAGAGCCTAATTCTCCAAAGGCCAATCAAATGTAGACAGGTGGAGATGAATTAATGAGTAAAAAATCAAAAAACAAAAGGTAAAATTATTTGAGGGGATAAAGACACAAATAGCCACTCCCTTAATCTGCTAGTGAGATTAAAGACAATTTAATTAAACAGGTGAGTGATTCAAATAATAAAATGTTTAATGAGATTAAAGGCACAATAAGTTGACTGAGGTAAGCCACTCAATTCAAGATATGAATAACAATTTTTTTTAGAGAGTCAGAAAATATAAAAAGATACAAAGCAGAATCCAGGACACAAAAGCCTTAATGAAAAGCATGCATGACTGCATGATAGAACACAAGGGCAGTATTTCAAAAGTTGAAAACAAGGTTGGAGCTATAATCATGTTCTCAGAAATATCATAAAATCCATAGATCAATCCATCCCAACAGTTGCTAGAAGGCTTAGAAAACTCAACTTTTGAATCACAGGAATACAGGAAAAATTAGAAGATAAAGAAAATGGTATAAAATTATCTGTTCACTTAAATCAAATGGACAAAAAAAGTAGGAAAAGAAATTCACTTCTAGGAAACCAAATATTCTCAATCAAATTAGAACCACTGCATAGCACATCATAGTAAAAATTCCAAAATCCAGAACAAAGAAAGAATACTAAAAGCTACCAGAGGAAAAACAACAAGTAGCCTATAAAGGCAAGCCTGTTAAAGTATGAACAGATTTCTCAACACAAGTTATTTTTTTTTTAGCTCAAGCTGTTACACCCCTGAGAGGATTGACATCTCCAGCCCTTTTTTATTTTTATTTTTTGTTTGTTTGTTTGTTTGTTTGTTTTACTTTGTCTTGAGGCAGTGCCTCTCTCTGGAGTCTACGCTGGTCCTGAAATTACTATGTACCCAGGCTGGCCTTGATCTCACTGGAATTATCCAACATTAGCCTTCTGAGTGCTGGGATTACAGGTGTACACCACCACACTCAGGTTATGTGGTGCTGAGGAATTGAACCCAGTTGTGCTTTAAACAAACACACTCAGACCACTAAGTTATGTCCCCCACTCCTGAAAATATTTTTAGGATTTGTCCCTCTCTTCAGTTCAGGCTGGTCCTGAACTCACTATGTAGCCCAAAGTTGGCCTTGAACTGACCACAATCATCCTGCCTCAGTCTCATGAGTGATAGGATTACAAGCATGTGCCACAATGTCAGGTTAATTTTTTATGTGGTGCTGGGGAATCAAACCCAGGGTATGGTGCATGCTAGACAAGCTCTTTAAACTCTGAGCTACAACTTCAGCCTCTCAACACAACCCTTAAAGGCCAAAAGGGATCAGAGCAAAGACTTTCCAACTCTAAAAAATAATTGTCAATCCAGACTTCTATATTCTACGAAAGAAATTGTAAAATTGACAGAGAAATAAAGGCCTTTCATGACAAAGAAAGCCTACAGGCATTTATGACAACTAAATTATCACTACAAAAATTACAGGAATCCTAGAAAGAAACAGTTAAGCTAACAGCAATAAAGGGCCCAAATAAAAATATATATCAAGCAGGAAAGTAATTTTTAAAAATATAAAGAGAGGAATACCTGAAAAATAAGGCAATGACAAGATTCAGTGAACACGGTACAATAATAACTTTCAAAGTTAATTTTCTTAAGTCACCAATTAAAAGACAGATTCGTTCAAAAAACAAAACCAACCAAATTTTCTCTGCAAGAAACATACCTCCTGCATAAAGAAAACCACAGATTAAAGGTCCAAGAGTAGAAAACTATACGTCATACAAAAGAAAAAGTAAAGCAAGCAGGAGTAGTTGCCCTATTCCCAGAAAAACTATGATCCAAAACTGGTCATTAGAGACAAAAAAAAAAAAAAGCTATTACACAAATGTAAAGGGGACAACACAAGAAGATTTAACAGTAGCAAATATCTAAAAACCGTACATTAGTGTTTTCAACTTCACAAAATAAAAACTAAGAGACAGAAAAGGACAGACACACAAAAAGACATTCTTATTGGGAGATGTCAATATCGCACTAGCACAGAGAGGTCAACCAGACAAAAAAGAACCAAAGATACAACAGTACTAAAACAAACCATAGAACAAATAGACCAAGCACACAGGTACAGTGTGCTTCATTCAATAACAGTACAGACTCATTTAACGTTGACCAGAAAGCCCTCTTATATGAAAACAAAAGAATTAAAATAATCTCCTGCATACACTATTGATGCATTACATGTAGAAATTAGAAATAAAGACCAAAAGAAACCACAGAAATTATACAAATACAGATTAAACAATTTCATGAATAATCATTAGGTCAGGTAAGAAATCAGAGAAAATACTAAAAAGCATTTAGAATCAAAGAACCCTTGAAGCACAACCTGTCAAAAGCTATAAAGTATGATGAAGGCCATTACAAGAGTGAAGTTTATTGGTGTGAATGTTCATATAGAAAAATACAGCAATTACTAATATCTGTTACTTTCTCATCACTGACACACAATATCTAACACCAATAACTTGAGGAAAGAATTGTTTGCTTTAAATCTCAGTTTAATTGATTCAGTTCACTAATGTTCAGGCAGCGATGGCAGGAGGACTTGGTGAATACGGGAAAACCAGTCATCTCATTAAAGCTAAGAAGCAAAAAGTGTGTGTGTGGGGGGGGGTGGATGTAGAAAGGAAAATATTTCTTTCAAGGTCACATTCCCAGTAACCCATACCTCCTACCAGTGCTCACCTCCTAAACAGGAAATTAGCAATGGATTTATCGTCTTGATCCAATTAACTCACCTGATCCAAGCATTTTTCAAAAAAAGAGACTTTTGAGGGATATTCTAGATCTCAAACTCAATGAAAATAATCTGATGATATATATCAAGGTTCTAGAAAAACAAGAACAATCCAAACCCAAAACTAAGAGAAAGAATTATAATGAATAGAGCAAAGATCAACAAAATTGAGACAAAAACAATGAATCAGTGCTATTTTACTTTTAAAAATAAAGATGTCAATAAATCCATTGATAAACTTATCAAAAGAAAGAAAAGATTCATGTCAATGCAATTAGAAATGAAAAAATTACAGCAGACACCACTGAAAATTCAGAGCATTTGAAAAACAAACTACTTCAAAGTGTATGTTAATAAATTTGAAACCCCCAAAATGGTTAATTCTCAGACACATATCAACAACTGTAATCGAGTCAAAAAAGTACAAATATTCCAAATAAATAAATAAGATCCAACAAAATAGAGGCAGTAATAAAAACACTAACTAAGAAAAATCTCAGGACCCAACAGATTTTCCACGGAATATTACCAGAATCTTATGGAAAATCTCATAGCACGACTGTGTATCCTCTTCTGTGAAACTGAAAGGTATGAGACATTGTCGAATCTACTCATTGAGTCAGCATGATGCCAAATCTGGACAGCAACTTAACACAAAACAAGAAAAAAAAATACACCCAATTTTCTTAATAAAAATATATTCAAAAATCCTCAACAACATGCAAAAAGAAGCTGGGATTGGTGATGTATGAGTACAGTCCTTAGCAGTCTGAGAAATGGAGGCAGGGAGATTGTCAGTTTGAGCCCAGCCTGAACAACTTCGTCACTTAAAAGACTGTTTCAAAATGAAAAATGTCTGGGGATGTAGCTCAGTGTGAATGCCCTGGGTTTGATCCTCAGTACTGAAGGAAAAAAAAAAAAAAAAAAGGAACAAGTTATTGAAAAGGTCATACATTCTGAACAAACAGGCTTTATACCAGGGATGCAGGAATGAGTCAAACTGCAAAGGAATAAGTGAAATACATCCCATAAACAGAACTAAAGATGAAAACGACATGGTCATCTCAACAGCTGCAAAAAGAAAGGCTCTGACAAAATCCAACATCCATATGCTATTTAAAAGAAAAGTTCTGTTGAAAACAGATTTATAAAGCCTTTACCTCAAAATGATAAGAACAATTTACAAGCCTTCTGCTGACATCAGACTAAATGCTGAGAAGCTGAAGTAATTTCCTCTAAAAACCAGAACAAGATAAAGCTGTCCCCTCTCACCCATCTTGTTTAACTTCAGTAGAGCAATTGGGTAGTAAGAAAAAAAAGATTCCAACTATGTTTATTTGTAAGCAATGTGATTTTATACACAGAAGATAGGAAAAGCTCCATCAGAAGAATTTTCAAATTAAAAACTACATTCAACAAAGCGGCAGTATAGAAAATCAATGCACATAAATCAACACCACTCTTTCTTTTTCCCCAAAAGTTATTATTTTACTAATATTTATTTGCAATACACAATCGTCGCGTTAAAATTGAGAAACTGATACACAGATATAGTGCACTAGCACCACACTCCCTTCCCCTGTCTCTTCCCTGTCCTCTCACATCCTCCCACATCTCCTCTCCCTTCTGAGAAACCCAGCGCCTCATTTCCTACCATTTCTCTTATTTGGCACTTTTACTTATTCGTACTTTTCTCGTATGAGAGAAATCACGTGACATTGAATCCTATGGGTCTGATTCACTTCACAAGCATGATGGTCTTGAAGTTCATTGAAATAAATGGCATCAATTTGTCCTTCTTTATGACAGAGTAGTACTTCATTGTGTATACACACCTTGTTTTCTTTACCCATTGATATGTTGACGAGTTTGTCATCATCTTCTGTGATTTGGCTATAATGAATTGAGTTGCTACAAACGTGTGTATCTCTGTTGAAGTTTGTATGTTTTTAACGCTTTTGGAAAGTTATCCATAACAGGCATAGTGGGGTCGAATGGAATATCTATTCTCTTTTTTCTGAGGACTCTTCATACTGATTTCTGTAACAATTGCACCAGTAACATTGCCACTAACACTATACAAAGGTTCATTTTGTCCCACTTCTTCACCAGCATCTTTTGTTTTTTGAGTTCTAGATAATAGCCATTCTTACTAGCATAAGTTGAAACCTCAGTGCTGTTTTGATTTGCATTTCTTTAGTGGCCAAGGATGCTAAACATTTTGTCATGTATTTGTTGGGATTTGTACTTCTTTTAAGAGCTGTCAATTCTCTTTTTTTCTCGTGTGTGTGTGTGTGTGTGTGTGTGTGTGTGTGTGTGTGTGTGTGTGTATCCTAGGTATTAGCCTGTGTCCAAAGAGTAGGGAGAATTTTTTTTTCCCATTCCATTCCTTCATTCTGTTGGTTGTATTCTTTGCAATTCAGAAGATTTTAATTTTATATAATCCCAGTTGTTGATTCTTGGTGTTATTTCTTGCACATGATTTGAGTCTAGAATGATTGAGTCCAAAATCTCATGTTTGAAAATGTTTCTGTCATGGGGGTTAATTCATTCATTTCCTGAGCTTCTGCAATATGGGGTCTGGCTGGAAGGGGTGGACATGGGGCTTGACCCAGAATGGGTCAGTCACTCACTGGGACATGATCTGGCAAGGTGTACGCTGCCCTTCCTTGCTCATCCCTGTTGCAATGTCATGACAGGCTTATCTCTTGCCATTCCTGTCATGTGCTTCCACCATTGAAAGCCCCCCATGAGTGGACTAAGACCTTCTGAAACTGTAAGCTAAAATAAAACTTTCCTGCCTTAGTTGTGGGTGTTGGATGTTCTGTTCCAGCAATGAAAAATTAAGACATAAGTCTTCAGTAGTTTCACGGACTTTGTCCTCTAGTAGTTCCAGTGTATCCATTTCAATATTTATGTCTCCGATTCATTTTGATTTAATTTTAATAGAGTCAAAGGTGTGGGTCTAGATGCATTCTATCATGCATAGAGAGCCATTTCTTCTGGCACCACTTGGTAAAGAGGCTACCTTTTCTCCAGTGTATTTTTTATGCCCATTGTTAAAGATCAGACAGCTGCGTGTGCTCGGGGCTACTCCCGCATCTTCAGTTCTGTTCCATTGGTCCATTTGTATGTTTTTGTGCCATTACCATATGTTTTTTTTTAATCACTGTTCTTTGTCATGTGACTTGATGTTCTGAATCACAATGCCTATTGCATTTGTCCTTTTGCTCTGAATGGCTTTGGCTATTGTGGGACTCCTCTGGCTCCATATGAATTGTAGGATTGTTTTTTTCTAGCTCTGTGAAAAATGCTGTGATATTTGGATAGGAATTTCATTGAATCTGTCTATCAGTTTTGGTGGTGTGGCCACTTTGGCAACAATGCTTCTGGCTATTCGGAAGCAGGGCATGTCTATCTTCTAATTTCCTCTTTGTTTTTCAGTGTAATATAGTTTTCCTTTTGGAGGTCCTTCACTTTCTTGGTTTGATTGATTCCTAGGTGTTTTTGACGCTACTGAGAATGAGATTTTTTTTCATCTCATTGTCAGTGATCTCATTGATAGTGTACAGGAATGCTACACATTTTTGTATTAATTTTATAATATTTTAGTTCAATCTTGGCGTCTCTTATGTATCTAGGAATTTGTCTATTTCTTCCATGTTCTCCAATTTATTAGAATATAGGTTTTCAAAATAGTTACTTATTATTCTCTGAATTTCACAGTATCTGTTTCACTTTTTTCATTTACAATTGTATTGATATAAAATCAGTTGCACTGATTTTTTTTCCTATCCTTTCTTTAGATTGGCCAAAGGTTTATCTTATCTCATGTATCCTCTGGAAGAACTGACTCTGACTCACAGATCTGCTGTGTTCCATTGAGTGTTTCTTTCATTACTCTGCTCTTTTCTTTACAATTTATTTCCTTCTGCTGCATTTGGATGTAGATTATTCTTGTTTTACTAGGACCTTGAAGTACATGCTTATTTATTTGGAATTGACCTATTTTTAATATGTACATTCATAGCAATAAATTTCCCTCTTAGTACTGTTTTCATTCTGGCCACAACATTCTGGTATATTGTGCTTCCATTGTCATTTAATTGTAGGAAGTTTTCGATTTCTTCTTTGATTTCTTGGAGCTTGAGTATCCCCGCAAGGTCACATATTTAGAAGGTGATTCAATC
Organism: Ctenodactylus gundi; assembly: GCA_004027205.1. Taxonomy (NCBI): domain Eukaryota; kingdom Metazoa; phylum Chordata; class Mammalia; order Rodentia; family Ctenodactylidae; genus Ctenodactylus; species Ctenodactylus gundi. The sequence continues at coordinate 191,803 of PVKB01000008.1, read as the reverse complement.
ATGGGGATTAATCTCTTGATCTAATGTGCTATTATGAGGTGGGACCAAGTCAGAAGGGGCAGATCATGGCATCTTAACCCAGAAGGAGTGAATCACTGGACAAGACGTGAAAGGATATGTGTTAGCTCTGTGTTTCTTTTCACACTTGGCTTCCTGCTCTGCAATTCTGTGAACTGCTTCTCTCCAGCTAGGCCTCTGCCAAGCCTTTCCACTGTTATTGGCTGTCTTTCAATGGATTGAGATCTACCAAAACTATGAGCTAAAATAAGCCTTTCCTCCCTTAAGTTGTGAGCGTTGAATATTGTGTCTCAGCAACCAAAATGTAAGAAAATATGCTATGACTCATAACTTGTTCAAAAATGTGTTAATCTCCATGTATTTATATGGTGTCTATAGATTCTTTTGCTGTTGGTTTCCAGTTCTGTGCCTGGTGTAGTTTAGTTCTAGTATTTCTTTGTAAATTTTTGTCTAGTTTACCTGCCCACTTGTGATGTGGGGTATTGACGTTCTGGACCATAATTATATTGGTGTTCATTTGTCCTTTCACATCCAATAGTTTCTATTTTTTTAAAAGTGACTACACGAATATCAAGCATATATATAGTGGTAATTGTGACTTCCTTTTGCTGGATTATTCCCTTCACCAGTCTATGATATTGATCTTTGTATCTTCTGATTGTTTTGTCTTGAAATCTGTTGTGTCTTGGAACATTATAGGTAATGCTGCTTATTTTCATGCTCCAGCTGCGTGAAATATTAACTTCATCACTTTACTTTCAGTCTATATTTCCTTAAGGGTAAAGTGTCTCCTGCAGACAACAAATTGAATTTTATTTTTGATCCAATCTGCCAGTCTCTGACTTTTGATTGGAGAGTAAAGATAATTAAGCTTAGTAGCTACTATTATATTTGCTATAATCTGTCATTGTCTTGTTATTTCAGTGTTGTCTACTCATCTTTTATTTTCTTACATCATTCTCTCTCTTTTGGTGTTTCCTCTTTTCTGAATTCTTTGGTGTTACTGGTCTGTCTGTGCAGTTTAAGATTCCTGTATGGATTTTCTATACTTCTGGAATGGTAGAATTTTTTTGAGAGGGTCTCACTTAGTAGTCCTTAAATTTCTTTAGGTTTTCTTTGTCATAGAAAAATTTTATTTCCCCCACATTTTCAAAGGAGAATTTTCTGGGTATAACTGGATTGAGACTTTCTTTCTTTTGGAGATTGAGAGATTTTACTTCAGGTCTTTAGGTTTTGTTCTGAGAAATTCACAGTTATTCTGATGGTTTTGCATTTGTAGATTACTTTGTTTTTCTGTTATGGACTTTAGTATTATCTCTTTTGTTGAATGTCTGGAATTTTGGTTATGACATGTTTTGGAGAGGTTCTTTTCTGGTCAAGTTTATTTGAAGTGTCATATGGTTCCTATATCTTAAAATTAATTTCTTTGTCTAGATTTGAATTTTTTCTGCTCTAATTTTGATGAGTAAGCTTCTTTATACTCTGATTTTCACTAAGTTTTCTTTAACTCCTATAATTCTGAGGTTTCTAAGGTCGGCTCTATTTGAGTCATTCATCCATGCATCCAGCCACCTTGATGTTTTGTTTTCAAGCTATCACTGAGTATACGGCTTAGTTCATCAACCTTATCTTCAAGAGCCAAACTTCTATTCTCATAATGCATCAGCTGGGTTTCTGTGCTTTCCATTGAGCTTTCATACCCTGAATTTCAACTTGATATTCTTTCAAACTTTCTACCACTCTACAGAAATGTTTCTTTATCTCTTGCATTAACTGGTTTATTTTTCTTGTTTATGTCCTTTGTAAAGTCATCAAAATTTTTATCAATTAAGACCATTTTTGTTTGATAAATTACTCTTTGAGATTGTGAAACATCTCTTACATTTTTAAGTATTTCTTAATTGTACTGATTGATGATTTGGTCCATTTTTATTGTTGTTGTTGTTGTTGTTTTCTTTCTTTCTTATAAGTCCCACTACTTCTGGGCCCCTGATATCAGTTTCTGGAAAAGTAAGCATTTTTGTAGATAACTTTCTGCCCACATTTTGATATTTATGTCTGTTTTAGTATACTCAGGCATTAATTTTGGGGCGTCTTCTTAATGACTCACCTACTAACCAGTTGCCCTAAGCTTTTTAGTGAGGAAGAAATGGATTGCAGTATAGGTCAGGGGTCCCTAATCTCCAGGCTGTGTACTGGTACCTGTGCATGGACTAAGAAGGAAATGGCTGCCAGAAAAGATGAGCAGTAAGGGAGAGGTGATCAGTAAACAAAGTTTCACTTCCTTTCAGTGTGTTCCCATTTGGTTCTAATGCCATGGCTGATCTGTCAGAAGGAAGATCTTTGTTCCCTACTCCCCTCCTGCTGTGGTTCACTATTTTCTTCACTATTGATATGTGAACTTATCTGAAGGACAGAAATAATCTTTGTTCAAGAAACCCCTTGAAGCTTTGGGAGGATCCTGGCTGACACAGGCTGATCTAGGAGGATATCTTACATTCCAGAGATAAGCAGCTCTTACCTAAAACCTGTGCCACCCGATAGCAACCAATATTCCACCAGCCTCCTGTTCATTGTTTATCTGTCCCAGCCTCGTCCTGACTTTCAGTGAGTCTTGGCTGGCTCATATTATCTTTATAATTTATGAAGTGTCATTTTCCTGCCATTATGAACAAACTATTGCATCTCTAGCTTTTAACATATGTTTTATCTGGGAAGTCTCTGTCAGTGACATCTGCTAGTACCTCACACACAGCAGCATCTGGTGGCAAGATTTCAAAAACAAACTTGATAGTCTTATGTGGTTTCCCCATCATTTTACTTATCCCTTCTGTCAGAACCAGATTTGGAAAGCCCACATGCTAAACCCTAGCCAAAATGACTGAAAAAAAAAATCACTAGAGAGCTTCTTTGCAAAGGAGGAAAGACTCAATGATGAGAGAGTAGAAGGCCCTAAGACTGCCAACGAAGAAAAGACTGCCTTAAAACAAAATGCCAAGAGTCTTATTTAAATTACAGCTTTAGTGCAATGAGTGATTCACATTCTCTAAGCCTGGTATATAAAAAATATGGTGAGCAGCTCACCAGTGAAGCCACAAAACCATGGCCACGTGGAGACCAAGTAACTGCATGAAAAGATAATCTTTGGAGGTTTTTTGTTTGTTTGTTTGCTTATTTATTTGTTTATTCCTGAATTAACTCAAAGAATAGAAATAATTATTGATGGGCACCACTTCATCAAATGTGTCTATGCTGAAAACATAATTATCTCATTCTTAGTCACTAACCACATTTCTAAAGTTAAGAAGCCCTTTACTATTGGTGAAAAGTTCATCCTGCCTGCTGCTAAGAACATTTGCCACAATTTTTAGGATGGTGGGGTTCAAAAGACGGCACAGTCTCCTCTTTTAACTAGTACCATAAATAAACTGGTGTAGTAGCAGAGGATATTGAAACAGTTATTAGACAGTATGAAGGACTCACCATAGTGCACACCACAGGTGGACAAGCCCACCAATGTTGACAACATGGCAACAATGCTTGTTTTTGTGCAATATATTTTTCAAGAAGATGTGCATAAGGACATGTTATGTGTACTTTTGTTATCAATCAGCTCCACAGCTCTAGAACTATTCAAGTTTTTGAATGACTATGCGTCAGGAAAGCTGACCTGGTCAGTTTATATCAATGTATGCATAGATGGAACAGCTGTCATGACTGCACAGATTTTGGGTTTCACTGCTTGGGTCAAGGAGGTTATTCCTAAATGTAACTCCACAAACTGACATTCATAAAGACATTCTGTCTAGCTGAAAAAATGGCACCGGAGCTCAACAATGTTTTGCACGATGTGATTAAAATTATGAACCACATTAAAGCACTCCCAACTTATTGCACAGCTCTCTGAGGAAATGGATGCAAAGTGCACACTTCTTTTTTTCCCACATTTTTTTGACATGTATTCAAGGTTTACAATGAAGTTGAGGCTTTCTAAGGATACATTGGTGGTCGGAGTTTTGAGTTATGAGAGGCACTCCAGAGATTTCTTACAGCAGAACAATGACCAATGGCAGTACATTTCATTGATATAAAATATGTTGCAAAACTTGTTTACTTGTGTGATGTGCTTAATTACACAATGAACTTATTTTGTCACATCAGGGGAGAATGACAACTGTGTTTAAGTCAGTAGATAAAGCAGCTGCATTCACAGCCAAACTAGCGTTATGAGGAGGATAAGTAAACATTGAGATTTTTGACATATATCAAACATTATCTGATATTTTGAGAGAGGCTAGGCCAGTGACTTCTCTCTCCCCGCTGGTGCATGACCATCTATATCAGTTTTCAAAAGAGGTTTACAATCAGTTCTTAACAGCAAAAGACTACCTAACTAGAAAGAAATGCATTCATGACCCATTTGTGAATAAGCCAGGTAAATCAAATTTATCTGTGCTAGAAGAACATCAACTGATTGAGATTACAAATGGCAATAGCCTTATAATAATGTTTGAGACAACTTCAAGTCCTCATATATTCTAGAGTAAAGTAACGGCAGAATAGCCTGAGATTGCCACACAGCACTGAAAAGCCTGCTTCTATTTTCAGCATCCTACATTAATAATTAACTCTTTGTTTCAATTCTCTATTTCCCTTCATCCACCATTCTTAGTAGTAGTACTGTTAAGCACTAGAAATCTATGGTTGCCTGATTTAGCATGTTAGGAGATAACTTTTTGTTATTTAGTTATGCATAGTACATTAATGCAGTTATTATCAACAGTAGCATAGTATTGCTTTTAATGTATTTTTCAATAAATAATTACTAGATTTGTGTAGGTGCCTCCATGAATACTATAGGTCACATTTCTGATGTTAAGAGTAGAATGATAGTATAATTTTAATTACTTGTTATGATATATCAATAATCAGCTTATCTTAGGCAATGCCGTTACTGCCAAACTCTATCCTACTGTTAGTGATGGTATAGCAGCTAGACTATACTATGGACTTCTACTATGAAAGCAAGATTATGCAATCAGGTAGACATTAAAAAAAATGTGAATGTCATTGTCTCCCATTCCCCACATGGTACCATCTAGTTTCAACAAAACAAGCAGAAGTCTCCAACTTACAGGATACATGCATTGAACTCGATTCAAAGCTATCTTTCAACAATCTACTGCATAACAAATACTGCCTCCCATTCATTGGAAGAATGGTCTTTAAGTAAACTAATCCTGAGGGTGAAAAATGTGGAGCACTGCTATAGGTGATCCAAAGGCAAGCCAGCTGTTGGCACACAGTGAAGAGCAAGATCTACCTCTGTGTCACCATTTCCAACATGACTGAAATCTCTAGTGATTTTGTAATCTAAGGATAAAAATTTTAACGAGTCAAAATAATCAGTTAGATACTACAATCATCTCATATTTAGCATTAAAGGTACAGTATACACTATCAATATAGTGTATAAATAAATAAACCCAATATTGACAGGAGAAGGCTCTACTAAAGGCAATACTTTATCATTGTCATTAATAAAATAGAAGCCTGTATTTAGATAAATGAAATAGCTAAAAATTGTTAACAGTTGATAGGTTCTAGCCACATCATCATAAACAGAAGGATAGAGATTGACAGTAATATCATAGCCTAAGACAAACCAATTATTGACATATAATAACAAGTAATTAAGTTATACTATCATTCCACTCTTAACATCAGAAATGTGACCTATACTATTCATGGAGACATCTACACTTATCTAGTGACATTAGATTGCTTTTAGAAACACTATATCATTTTTGAAAATAGAAAGAAATAGAAATCTACATTAATGTCCTATGAATGAGTAAATAACAAAAAGTTATCAGCTTTTAACATGTGAAGTCAGACAGCCATGGGTTGTTAGTGCTTAAGAGTACCATTAATAAGTGTGGTGGATGAAGGGAAACAAAGAATTAAAACCAAGAATTAGTTATAAAGAGAACTATCGCCAAGACCAAAAGGAAGTAAATATAATTAGGCAAGATTGACACAAAGAAAAAAGAAATGGAGAAAGTGATGAAAAATAGAGAATATGGCCAGTGTATATAGAAAGGCAAAAAGACAACAAAAAGACACAAGTCCAAAAGACATGCAAGGACAATGGAAGTGTGTCCAAAATGCAAAAGAAATTTCCTGTTGTTTGGACAGAAAGTCTTCTTCCACACTCCATGGTCTTGATGTTTTGGCACCGAATATGAGGGAAGGGGAGAACTGCAACTGACCTGTGTCCTGTTCAGGCTCCCTCCTCTTCCTCATTTCTTGTCCCGTGTGAGCCCAGTCCATGCTCTTCACTTGTCCCAGTCTACCAGAATACGATACACTGGGGAGCCTCCCTCAGACTGTATGAATGTGGGGGGAGTCAAAAGCCCACAGTGTCCTATGCTGGAAGTAAGCAATAACGGTAGCCCCGCAATCCACAGATCTTCACCCAGGTACCCACAAACGACTCCCAGGTGTTCTGTGAGGCTTGGGGAAGGCGGTCTATGCTCTCCGTGATCGGCTGTCACTAGCCATATCTTTCAGGAGGTCTGCAGCCTGTGCTCCCTTCTCTGCTATTGTCTCTTATGTGAACTTCCTCCCTATTAACAATCAAAAGGGTCCGCAAAGTCCCTGGGTGTGTTCTGCCCATAGACCATTTACTGGGACAGTTCAAACTAAGTCTCTTCCTTCATTTCTTCCAAGTATGGCACTGCTGGATTACCTCTCATGGCCCACCTGGGAGGCCCTTTTGTCAGTAGCCCCCACACTGTACTCACAGCTCATACCCTTTGCTTTTCTAGGAGGCCAACTGCCACTTAACTCTGAAGTTCTAGGCCCTCAGGGCCTTCCTTGTTTCTGCAGATGAAATTTGCTCAGAGCCCACGGCAGCCTGAGGCTAGTTTCTGTCTAGCACTCACCTCTCCTCATTGATTCTTTTTCCAGTCTCCACAGCTTGTGAGAACTTTCTGCCTTTCTTGACACCTTGTTTTAGCTCCCAGAGCCCCAATCCTTTCCTAAGTCAAAGTGTTAAGGAGTTTTCTTTGCTATATATGTGGGCCTTCTGTCTGAGCCTCTGCTGAGACACTGACAGGAAATCCTACTCCACCAACATCTTAATAGTATTCTTATACACTGAGAATGTGCCTATTGAAAACAATTTCATTTGCAATTACTACCAAAAAATTAAAAACCTATAAGTAAATTTAACCACAGAAGAGAAAGACCTCTATGACAAAAGTCGTAGCACTCTGGAAGAAAAAAAAAAAGAAATTAAAGAAGACACTAGAAAATGGAAATACAAACCCTGTTGTTATATAGGCAAAATCAATATCAGCAAAATGATCATATTTCCAAAAGTGATGTACATATGTAATGCAATTGAGATCAGAATACCTATAGTATTCTCCACAAAACTAGAATAAAAATTCCTAAAATTTAAGTGTCTTATTTGCCTTCTCATTGTTGAGACATAGTAACAGACATCTACAAGTAAGGTAGGAAATGTTTATTTTAGTTCACAGTTTCAGGAGTTTTTAGTCTATTCATGGGCAGTGAGCAACTGCGGAAGCACATGGCAGAGGCTCAACTGGAGAGAAGCTGCTCGTAGCATGGGAGGAAAGAAAGCCAAGTGTCAGGGGAAGCATATACCCTTCCAGTTCATGTCCCAGTGATTTGCCCCTTCCGGGTCAAGCCCCAGTGATCTGTCTCTACACTTGAGCATCAACTTCACAACTTCAGGCACTTTCCTCTCAGAGGCACACTGACATCCAAAGCTTTCCTCTGAAATCTGGTTGAAGCCTTCCTGCTCTCACAACTCCTGCATTTTGCATGCATATGAAGCCAGTACCTGGTACAGCCAGGTCTGTCACTGGCTTGAGCCATAATTGGCCCCCTTGGACTATGGCTTAGCAGCTTCCATGTGCCTGGGTGGCTGAATTCTGAGTGGCTAAAATAAATAAAATATAACAGTAAAGTCTAACAGCAGTGTAGCAGCACAGTCTGACCAATGGACTACCTTAAAATTTCCTCCACCACATTACGTAGTCCACTGTCCTTAATCTATACTTTAGGCAGTCTCAAGACAGAGTCAAAAGGCCAGCAAACACTTCCCTCTCTAGGCCTTCAAGATGCCCTGGAGTATCTCCTTAGAGAAAAGTGTTTTGTCTTTGCACCCTTGAATCATAAAGGATGAACTCTTGCTGATTCCTGAGATAACCTCAGGGCATCTCTCTTATAGTATTGATGCAGACTACCTAACCTCTTCTTAATGTTAATCTTTTCAACAACCATGTGCTTTTTGTCTCCGTTTTGCAATTATTTTCTTTCTAGCAAAATCACAAATTTTTAAAAATCTTTTTCCTCTGTCACTTTTCCTGCTTTTCACTGAAAAGCTGTCTTAGTTAATTTTTCATTGCTGGGACGGAATACCTGACATCCACAACGTAGGGAGGAAAGATTTATTTTACTTCACAGTTTCAGAAGTTCACAGGCGATTCATAGATGGGCAGCTGGAAAATGGTGGAATCACATGAAAGGACTGGGGCCAGTTCCAGGGTTTTTTTAAGCTGGAGTCAGAGCTAGAAACAAAGCTCCTCACAGCATGGCAAAACAGAGACAAAACTCAGAGGAACGGCAGAACCAGTATACATTTCTCCTGGACAAACCCCAAGCATCCACGCCTTCTAGCCAGGTCCTACCTCCTAACAGTACACTGTATTTATAGGTACATGAGGCTCTTCAGGGACACTCTCAATCCAAACCACAACATTGACCGTAAGTCCCGAGTAATATAGCCTAAACAATGGACTGCCTTAATATCCATTTTAGGCAAAGTCTCAAGACAGAGTCAAAAGGCCTTAACACTTTTTCACAGAATATAGCATGCATGGTTTCTAGACCAACTGCTAACAAAGTTCTGCATCCCATCTGAAATATCTTGAGCTTGGCCTTTTACAATCTGAATTTCTGTCAGCATTCTGGTGGTCTTCTGGGCTCTGACCAGAATCTCCAATTAAGTTTGGCTCACAGTCTTCTAAAGTTTCTGTAGCCAGAATCCTCAAATATTTCCAAACTCCTCCCACAAACCAATTCCAAAGGCTTCCAATCCACATTGTCAGGTAAAGTAATAACAATGACCCCTCTTCTCTGTTTATAAGAAAGAAACTGAAACAGCCAAGCCAATCCTAAGCAGCAATGAAATACAGTTGAAAATGCAGAAACAAGTCCAAGCACCATCATCCACTACATTTTTGACAACAAATGAAACCATATGAATGAGAAAAATAGCCTGTTTACCAAATTTTGCTGGGATAACTGGCTATCCACATACAGAAGAAGGAGGCTAGAACCATATCTTTCATCCTTCACTAAAATCAAGTCATGCTAGATCAAAATCAAGAAATTAAAACAAACATTGAACCTCCTGGAAGATAAAGTGTAGCTCTTGAAGGCATCAGCACTGGAACAGGTATTATGAACAGAATCACAATATCACAAGGACTAACACAATGAATCAAAAGATAAGGTTTTGTTAAAATGCACTGCTTCTGTATAGTAAGGAAAATAACTAACATATTGAAAGAACAATGTATACAATGAGAAAACACCTTTTTTGTCACATAACTGTTGGACAGGAGACTATTATCGATTTGAATTTATAAAGAACTCAATAAAATAAAAACCCCAAAATAAAATCCAATAAAAAATAGACATTTGAAGTGAATAAACAGGTCTCAAAAAGAATATACAAATGGCCGACAATTACACAATTTTTTCATCACTATTGGCCATTAAAGAAATCCTAATCAGCTTCGTATGGAAATTTTGCAATGAAGATTTGTAATTGGCCTCCATCTCATTCCAGAAAGAACAGCCTTCATCAACTAGTCAGACAATGACAAGGACATGAGGCAAACGAAGCTTTGCTACGTTCTTGGTGGAAACATAAGCTAAGACAACTACTATAAAAATCAGTATGGAGACAAAACTAAAATAAAATTTCCATTTGATGTAGCTTTACTTTTGGGAGTCTTCCTCATATTCCCAGAAATATCTATGTGAATAGCAATATAACAATATCCAGATTCTGAAAATGGCCTACATGTCCCTCATCAGATGAATTGATAAGGAAAATGTGGTATATATACACAAAAGAATATTAAATATTACTCAGTCATAAAGAAGGATAAATTTAAGTCTTTTTTAGGAAAATAAATGTGTTTTGGACCATAAAGTGAAATGAAATAAATCAGACACTGGAAGTTAAATATTGTGTAGTTTCTTTTACATGAGAGATACAAAATGTAAGCAACTTAACAAAAATACATACTTGATCAGAATCAAAAAAGTAAACTCTGGAGATGAGACGTGAATCTGGAAAAGGGAACAGAAGGAGGTTTCAGGAAATGGAAAGTAAAAACGAGAACAAAGAAACATGTACATGAAAAAATCCTTCAACCTGAATCCAGTTGACAAGTAGCAGAAGCATCTACTAGTATAATAAATTATGTGTATGTATGTGGTTCTATGGCTTAACACTTCATTAATATATCCCATTTCTCATTTCATATCAGAAAATGCAGTGGCCTTATACACACATACACAAGCATACACACATTCATATACAGGCACACACTGCATTAGGTTTAGCATAACAAGTATTTCAAATAATGGAATTATAATGAGAAAAGATTTAGTTTGTCTGGCAGATTTGGAGGTTTCTGTCTGTGTCATTTGGCTCCCATTACTTTGGGCATATGGGGGCACATCATGGCAAGAGAGGAGAGTGTATCAAAGCATTCATATTACTGTCCATTGAGAGAGAGAGAGAGAGAGAGAGAGAGAGAGAGAGAGAGAGAGAAACTAGATTAAAAAGACATGGTAAATAAAAGGATCTCATAGAGACATCATTTGGAACATGAAGTCTCCTGGTGGTTTTATACAAATTTGAAAACTGTTTCAGCAAATTCAATGTTATCCATTAACAAAGAAATGAAGCATGACATAGTATATTTTCTACCCCATCTTGTAACTGAGCTCTGTTCCCAAATGCTTGAACTATAACTCAAAACACTTAGAATCTTTGACTCAATTTAATTTAATATATATTGAATAGTGCCAATTATACAGAAATGAGTGGGTCAGAACCATATTTTATAGATCTGAAAGACAATCAGAGAAGTTGGGTCAAAGAAACTTAGCAGGGAAGACAGAAAAATAAGTAACCATCGCAAAGTACTAAGAATGCTTTTATAAAGTGTGTGAAGATTAAGCTCAGTTGTTGACTTGATTGGCTTGGAAACCACCCAGGGAGTTAAGTAAAGCACACTTCCAGTTTAGTAATGGAGACATGAACTCTATCTTGTTCCTAGATCGTTCCTCTTTGGCACTGCCTCCATCCTAAATTCTGGGGCCCCATGAACTAACTTTGCTCTACCATGCCTCCCCCTTGCCATGATGTTTCTGCATTGGAGCCAATGCAGTAAGCATTCAAGCCTCCGAAAACAAGAGACAAAGTTAAAACTACATCCTTTAAGTTGTGAGTGTCAAGTATTTTGTAGCAGCAATTAAAAAGCTAAAACAGAAAATTGTTACTGGAGAAGTAAGTTTGTTGGGGGTGATTATACCTGACCATGTACTTCAGAAGCCTTTAGAACTGCTCTGTGAAAGAAATTTGGAAGCATTTGGAGATGCAGGCCATAGGAGCCCTAGGAAGTTATAAAAAGAAAATTTTGGAAAAATTTGGTCAGAGCTCAGAAGATCAGAAGGCTGTTAGGAATACAAGCAATAAAGGTCAGATTAAAGAGGTTTCAAATAGGGATCCTATTGGGAATTAAACTAGAGTCATATGTATTACATTCTAGCAAATAACTTGTCCACACTTTGCCCATGTCCTGAGACTTTCCAAAAGGCTGATTTTGAGAGCTATGAACTCATCAATCTGGTTAAGAAAATATCAAAATATCTGAATGTTCAGGTTGTAGCACGGGTACAGCCATCTGCCTTTAGCCAGATTTATATTGAGAATTTAGAGAAAATGAAATCAAAATGTTTGATAAACTTAAAATTTGGTCTAAATAATTTACATATAAAGTTAAGTCTAAAGAAGGTGTGGTTGATGAAAATATTAGTAGCATTAAAAATAAGCTATGCATAATTTGGGGGGACAAGAGGAAAGATGTGTTGAGGGCATCTCAGGAATCAGAAATATCTTTCTCATTACAGGTTCAAAGGTTAAAAAGTGTAAACATTCCATTTGAGAAAAGAGCCTCAGGACTTTCTGCTTAAGAAAACACTCCTAGGGAACAGGTGCCTTAGAATTTATTTCACTATGCTTAGCTATCAGAAACACAGAGATCACTGCAAACATATCCCATGGAGGCCTTGCTACTGCCGAAGATGGGGGCAAAGCCAAATTTCGGAAAAGTCTATGTGATGCTGATGTTACCTGTGTGCAGAATTCAAGCATCGTGGGATTAGGAAAAATTTTCTCCCATATTCAATGAAATGTCTAGGAGTCCAGGTAGAAAGGGCAGTGCATAAAACTGTAGAAATGAAGCAAAAGATGCGAGAGAGACCCAGGAAATCAGAGATGCTGGCAATATGGAACATTTGCTGAAGAAATCTGCAGTCCGTGAGGGGAACCAGTCTGAGAAATAACCACGCAGTCCGCAACTAGAATTACTACAGGGTTGACACCGATCATGAGCTTTGGAAACCATGTGTCCCTGATGCCAGACAAAGAGTTTTAGGGCTTAATGTTTGACCTGCTGGGTTTCAGTCTTCCTTGTGTTCTGTTACTCTCTATCCCTTTATTTATCCCTTTTGGAATGGGAATATTTACTCTGTACCACTCTATATTGGGATTAATGTAACCTGGATTTAGGATCTTCAGTGGTTACAGCTAAGAATTTCTTTTGCATGCAAGAGAAGCGTTTGACATGAACATTTAAGAAGTGCTGGAATTGTTGAGACTTTATGGAAGGTGTTAGTGTATTTTTAGTTCTATGTCAGATGGCTACATAATGTTAGGAGAAATTATGACCTTGTGTTTATTTAGAGGCTAATTATGGTTTAAGATATATTTGTGTGTTGAGCTGACAAGGAGTAGACTGTGACAATTTTAATTACCAACCTAATTGGCTTGAGAGCCACCCAGTGGATTAGTAAAACACACTTCTGGTTGTGTCTGGATGGTTTATGGAGACATGACCTTGAAGTCTGAATCTGATTCCCAGTCCTGTCCTATCTGAGACTCTTCCCGTGATTTCCTTCCCTGGCACCATGAAGTGAGTGACTTCCCTCCACCTCATCATTCCACCATGATGTCCGGCACTAGAACTGACCATTGGCTGAATCCTCTGAAACCATGAACCAAATTGGTTCTCTCCTTTATTAAGTTGTGAATATCAGGTATTGCATCATAGCAATAGAAAAATTGACCTATACCTCATATTTGGGGATAGACAGTATACCTGAAAATGTCCCTTGAGAAAATGACTTTAACTGAAGGTTCTTCAGCTTGAGTTGGAGCTCTAGGTAAAAAATTAACAATGTAGAAATAAAACATGTCTACTGGCCCCCTCATCCACATGAGTTAGTTCAAGTCTTCAACATTTCTCACCTGAATTGTGCAATAATTTTTAACTGGATCATGCCTCTAATCTTTCTAACACCTAAACTCTCCATAACCTTCCAAGTACTCTTTCTTAGAGTTCAAATCATTCGATGACATAGTGCTGCCTAGTCTAGGGAGTGAGTTAAAATTTTTTATGAAAAATTTAAGCTTCACAATTTAACCTTAGCTTCTCTTCCCATCTTTATTTTCCATAACTTCTTGGATAAGATTGCCTGTCAAAAACACGAGTACATTAATTCCTGGATCCCATGACTATATCATATTATATAACAAAGAAAGACTACATAGATACAATTACTTTTACAGAATTTAAAACAGAGGGAATACGTTTGATTATCCAGATAGACTCACTCTAACCATATGAAACCTTAAAAGTACAAAAATTAGCGTGCTCTCCCAACGGGACAAAAAGGGATAAAGGCAGACTGGAAAAACCATATTATGTACAACAAGAGAAACACTCAATGCACCTTCACTGGTCTGAAGATAGAGAACAATGTGCGAAGAAAAGCTGATGTCCTAAAAGAAATGAGAAGGGCTCCCAGCTGAAAGCCAGAAAAATAAAACAGGAACATTAACCTTATACCAATAAGAAACTGAGTTCAACCAACCATCTGAATGAACTTGAACACAAATGTTCCTTTGGGGCCCTCAGGTTAAAAGCTCGAGTCAACTGATAGGTTGAGAAGAGTACACAGAGGTACTTATGACAGCTTTGTGGTTCGAGTGAACTTAATCCATTATAGCCTGTATGCACAGAGATTAAAGTATGAGCTACAAATTGAATGGTAATTTATTAAATATGTGATTCCTGCAAAGTCCATTGATTACCTGCATAAGCATTAAAAGAATCAAGTAAAAGAAGGGAAAAGAAAATGCCCAGCACTAGAAGTATTTAATTAGATTATCCCTTTTCTTGTGCCCACTCTCAACTTTTGGTAAGGGCATATTTTTAAAAATGTAAATGACAAGTGTATGTTAAATGTATTCATGACTCTACTTATTTCCACATCTACCTTCATCACCACTATTTTACCTTGTACCAAAATATTTATATGACCAGAAACAAAGGTGTGATAGGCAGAATTCTAAAGATAATTTCTTTTCTCAAGACTCATATCTTCTGGCAATCAATCCTAACCTAAATATTTTTATGAAGGGATTTTGTGCTGATGTAATTCAATTTCTAAGTCATTTTACCTTAATATTTGGAGATTGTCTGTGTGGCCCTAATTGCTAGTAAAATGACAAGTTTTCTCTTTCTGATGGCAGAAGTTGAAGTCAAAGACACTAAAAATAACAATAGAGAATCATAGGTTTTTTTCTAGAAAAAAGGAGTCATGGGGCATAAACTGTGGGCCACTGTCAGAACTGTGGACAATTCTAACCAACAGCTAACTAGAAAATGGATGGCTTTAGTTTTATAACCTTATGAAACATCAACCTACCAATAACCTGAGTGAGCCTGGGAGCAGATTCTTTTCAGTAGCATTCAGATAAAATTCCAAGCTTCTGTAGTAAGGATGTTACCATGTTCATGCACAATAGTGCAGACACACATATACATTTAATTCTGCAGGGTTTACATTTGGCATTTTGAAGTCTTTTAGTAAGTACACGCACA
This sequence comes from Ctenodactylus gundi, assembly GCA_004027205.1. Taxonomy (NCBI): domain Eukaryota; kingdom Metazoa; phylum Chordata; class Mammalia; order Rodentia; family Ctenodactylidae; genus Ctenodactylus; species Ctenodactylus gundi. The sequence continues at coordinate 176,495 of PVKB01000008.1, read as the reverse complement.
GTGAGGTGTTTTTATTGTGGATGTATTGACTCTATTATCAAGATAAATGTATCATTTTAATAACCTCTCCTTGTTGAATTCTATTTGTTTTTATTTATTTTTATTCTTGTTGCTTTGATTATATGAACTTTTATTTATTTTTTGAATATGCATGATCTGAAGATTCATTAATATGTTGATAACATACAACTTGGGAATTTGTGTTCATACATATTCTGCATATCCACTTTTTTGCTCTCTTTTAACCTAATTAAGGGAAAAGTCACTGAGAATAAGGGGGGAAGAGGAGAAAATGGTCTTACAGTTTTATAATTACTTTGTGATTCTTATGTTTACCAGTTACATTAAATATATATTTTATATTTATAATCGTGGTATATAAATGTTTATATTTAAGGTATGGCTCCCAATAGCAACATATTGCTTTGTGTTGCTTCCTAATCTAGAAAAATATATTAGATTTTTCCAAAACAAAAGCACTGGTAGAGGGACAGGAAAACAAAAAAGATGCAGAACTAGTAAGATGATAGATTTGTATCTAACCATTTCAATAATCCCATGAAATGCAGTTGGACTAAACAATGCATCCCAATTAAGGAGAGAGCAAGATGGCAGCAGGAGAGGATCCTCTGCATAGTGGCTCTCATAGACTTCAAACAGGTAGAGATATAGTAACAAAAGTATATGAGCAATGTAAGTAATAAAAGGTGAAGAAGTCCAAAATTTAAGAAGCCAAGAAGAACTGGAGATTGTGGTAAAGAGAACAGGTAACCTAAAACACTAACAAGAGCTCTCTAGAAGTGAGTCAGTCTCTGAAACACAGATAAACCCACACAGCCAGGAGCCATGCTGATAAACACTGAATGGGCAATTCCAGCCCCTGCAAGATGCCTACAAACCCTGAAAACTGCACATGTACTGTGTAGTTCCACTTTGCAATTAACTTCTTCCAATTGATAGAGCAGTATTTGAAAATTATCTCTAGCAGTGTCCTATTAGGGAGTGATCAATCCAGTGATTTTGAGAAGGGATTCAAATTTCAGACTGAATATGTTTGGGAACCGGAACTCACAGATGCTCACACTTCAAGGTCTCTGGGTTACCCTGCTATAGTGACTGTGAAAGAGTGACTATAAGACATTTGTAGAAAGGGGAAAGACCAGCCACAGATCTCTGGTACAATTCAGGCAGCACCAAAATAGGTCATGAAGGAACAACTGATGCCGCAGCTCAGAGAAACCAGGCCAGAGACCAGTGGCTTTCCAAGGAAATTGACTCTGAAAATACTGAGATTAAACATTGAGAACTGTTTGCCAACCCACCCCCACACCCCACCACTGCTTACTTCCAGCATAGAGCTCAGTGATCTCTTTGCATCTACCCAACTGCCTATACTGCAAGAGATATTCCTCAGCTGGCCACTGGAGTGACAAAAGCCCACAGGTAAAAAACACACTTCTACAAATTCTGCCAGGTAGGAAAGGTGGGGATAGAACTTAAGAAAACATTCAACAAAAGTGAGCAGGGAAGTCACAATCAGCTGCATTCTTGATTAGCTACTTCTGTCTCCTATCAGGTGGACACTAAGATAAAAAGACAGCTCAACACACACACACACACACACACACACACACACACACAAACTTTCTTTGACTAACCTCAATTGTGCTTTGTATTTTCTTCCTTTTTATTTCGGTCTTAGTTACTTTTTCTCTGCTGTGACTCAATACCTGAAATCCACGAATTTAGGTGAGGAAAGGTTTTCTTGCACTCAGAGTTTCAGAAGGTCACAGCCCACTCAGGAGTGGCCGGCAGCAATGGAAGTACATGGCAGAGGCAGAGGTGCGGGCAGCTACTCAGGACGTCACAAACAGGAAGCCAAGTCCCATCAAATACAGTCTCTCCCCAGAGGAAAAAACCCGTAGCAATTTTTTTCTTCTTTCCTTTCTTACAGTTCAAGTTCCCAGTTGAGCCTCCCGCATCCGGATGGGTACTCTTCCCTCATTAACTGGCCCACAAATCATTCACAGTCAAATCCAAGCTGGTCCCTAAGCACTAATACAGATGTGGATCTTAATTGCCTCAAATTGACATAATCTCTGCAACACTCATAGTTGCTTTGCTTTCTCTTCTTTTTTTATTATATTATTTGTATTGTTTAGTTTTACACCAAGCTGATAGTCTATTTTCTCTTATTTTTTCATTTTTAAATTTTTTTCTCTCTGCTATTTTTACTTTATTGTATTTACTTTTAGTCTTTGATTGGATTGTGCGTGTTAGTGTGTGCATGTGTGGTACTGGGATCAAGCTTTATGATGTAGCTTTATGATAAGCTACATCACAAGCCTATTTTCTTTTTGATTTTGAGGTGGAATCTTACTAAAACAGTAATTTCCTAGTATGGGCCAATTTGTTATTCTCCTGCCTCAGCCTTCCAGCCTTCCAGAGTACTTAAAAAGCATACGTGTGCCACTAAACTAGCTTTAATTGAATTTTTGTCTCACTTTTCTCTCTTCCTTCCTCTCATCTCCTTTTTTTTCTTCTCTAAAATTAATTTCTTGTCCTAGTTGTGTTTCTCTCACCCATTAATTTTACTCGTTACTATTATGTATTAATAATTTAGCTGTTTAACCAATTAGCATTAATATTTTTAGCTAGTTAGTTTAGCCTAAACTATTAATGTAGATTTGTACTCTATGATTAATGGTGATACAGTATTGCTATTAATACATCTTTAAAATATCTCAAATTTTGCTTGTGTCTGTGCCTACATTATTTGAGCAATATATTCATTGCTATTATCCACATTATTCATTATAGTAGAAATTTCCTTACCAAGGGTGGAATAGTTGTAAAATAATTGGTTATTAGGTTTTGTCAATTTTTTTGGTATTAGATGATGTTAATATTGCTAACTTATTTCCTATTGTTAATGGTGGCATAGTGGTGATTGTTTTCTTTTTTTCAGAGTATTCCAATAGCTGGCTTGTCTTTGTATCACGGACATTATTACCATGATTCATTTTTGTTCACTGAGCGGTGCTGGAGATCAACTCTCAAGTAGAATATTGGACACTGAGAAGAACCACAACTTTATAGTCAAGTAGGTTGAAGACAGACATAAATACTAAATTATAGCCAAACTCTAGGAAACCATGCAAAATGTGTAATTAACTAAAGAAATCTTCACAGTGGAATCAGTTATTTACTCTCTAATAGATCTGCATCCCTAAACGTAACAGCAGTATATTCAAGAGAAAGCAAAGTAATGACATGATCCCTGAAATGCATAACTTCCCTCAAAATGATCTCATGGTCTCCGAACTAAAAGGACTCAAAAAAATGGTCCAAATTATCTGAGAACTCAAAGAAGATATATTCAAATTCAAAAGATAGTGAGCTCAATAAATTTGTTAAACATACTATTAAAAATTAATTAATAAAATATGTAGTTATTTTAAGGAAAAATGAGTTAAATAAGACAATATAAGATATGAAAGAACATTTTGCTAAAGAATTTGAAATGATGAGAAAAATCAAGCAGAAATTGCAAAAATAAAAACTCATCTTAAAGCATGAGAAACTAGCTTGAGCACTCTGAGTACAGGATATTGAATCTTGATGAAGATGTTGATGTAGCAGACCATATACTCCACAATATCATCAAAGAAGTACATGGAAGCTGGATACAACAGCAGCTAGTTAAGTCAAATAAAGCCAACCTCAGAATTATATGAATAAAGAAAAATTAGAGCAAAGCACAAAAAGTATAAAAATTTATTCACAGAAATAATAGCAGCAATTTTCCAAATCTAAGAAAATCCTTTAATAATGAAGTGTGGGAGGCACATATAATGACAAGTAACCTCAACCAAAGGAAAAAAAAAAGAAAAAAAAAAAAGAAAAACTCTCCACAAAACATCCTAATCAAAATTCCAGAGATTCAATACAAAGAGAGAATATTAAAATCAGTAAGAGAAAAATATAGCAGGAAACTTATAATAGTAAGCCTACTAAAATAACTGCAGTTGTCTCTGCATAAACATTAAAGACCAGAAGATCTTGGAGTGAAATTTTTTAGTACCTTAAGGAAAAAAATTCAATCTAGGGTTTTATATCTGGCAAATTATCCTTCAAAACTGATGGAGAAGTAAAAATTTTCCATGACCAAGAAATTGTGAAGAACTTTATAACCACGAAAGAGCATTGCAGAAAATAATTATTGGAATACTAGAAAGAGAAAAAAGAGACCAATACCACCATAAAACCAAAAGGAAAGTATCAATTAAGTGAGGAAAATTGTTAAACCAAAGTGACTAAAAACAAAAGAATCAACACCAAAAAAATGCAATAACAAGATTCAGTAAAAATTTTATAATGTTAACTATAAATGTGAATGATTTTAACTCTTTAATTAAAAGACAAAGATTGACAGATTAACACAGTGACTAAAAATTTGTGTCTGCAAGAGCCCTCATCCACAAAGAAACACATAAACAGAAAGTGAGAGGGCAGTACACAATACTCCACGCTACCAGAGACTGAAAGAAAACAAGGATATCTACATCATTTTCAGGCACAGCAAGATTTCAAGTGGAAAGTTACCAGAAGACATAAAAATTACCACTGTATACTGATAAAGTGAGCTATTCAGCAAGAAGGAATTACAATTGTAAATGTACATGCACCTGCCCAGTGTTGGCACATTTGGCTTCATAAGAAAAAAACTGCTAGATCTGAAAGGATAGACACAAATGCAATTATGGTAAGAAGACTTAAATACTCCCCACTCACAAATAAACAGGTACATCAGATTAAAAATTAACAAAAATATCAGAGCTAAATCATATCATAGAATAAATGGAATTAATTGATACCTGCTTCTTCATCTGACAACATTACATGCTCTTTCTGAACAACACATGAAGCTTTTTCCAACACCTTAGGCCATAAACTTGCTTAAACAAATACAAGTGAGCTGAAATAATCTCCTGCATACCACTAGATTGTAGCAGAGTGAAATGAGAAGTTAACATCAAAAGAAACTATAAACACTACACAAACTCTTTGAGATTAGCTAATTCATTATTTACTAGTCATTGGATCAAAAAAGAAACCAAGGAAGAAATAAAAGTTTTAACAGTCAAATAACAATGTAAGCACAGCATACCAGAATGTATGGGACACAAAGAAAGCAATAAATTGAAAAAGAATCATATAGTTATGAATGCACATATTAAAATTGGAGCAACCTCAAATAAAATAATCTAATGATGCACCACAGTGTCCTGGACAAACAAGACCAATCTAAATACAAAAGTAGTAAAAAAGAAATAATGACTAGAGCATAAATTAATAAAATTGAGAAAAAAATTAAAGATTAATGAGCCAAAGAATTGACCATTTGGAAGGATAATTAAGATAGGAAAACGACTACCCAAAAACTGCCGGAAGTTGAAAAGACCCATATCAATGTAATTAGAAGCAAAAAAGATAAAATCACAATAGACAATGCAAAGAGCCAGAGGATTTTAAGAAACTATTTTGAAATGTTATATTCAATTAAATTGGAGAGCCTAGAGGAAATGAACAGATATCTAGACACGTTTGAATTACCAAAATTGAAACAAGAAAATTTGAAAACTTTGAGGACACTAACAAGGAGTACTGTAAAAAAGACAGTAATAAATACTTTAGTATTATGGTTTGGATCTGGAGTATCCCCCCAAAGCCCCATATATTTGGATGCTGTGGATTACTTATATATACCATGTGCTGTTGGAAGGTGGTGCCTAACTGGAAGGGTTGGATGCTTGGGGATTGACCTGGAGGGGTGTGTGCTGATTCCACTCTCCCTTCCTCACTTGGGTTCATGTCTGCCATGCTGTGAGAAACTCTCTCTCCAGCTGCCATCATCACAGTGTGTTTCCACCAGCCAACTGCCCACAAATGGACTATAAACTTCTCTATCCATGAGATAAGACAAATCTTTCATCTCTTAAATTGTAGATGCTGGGTATTTTTTTGCCAGCAACAAGAAAGTAACCAACACAAAAATTAGCACAAGGAATGGGGTCATTGCTGTGATTTTACCTAACAATGTAGTTTGAAAGCTGGTGGAACTGATTTATGAGAGGAGTGTGGAAAGGTGTAAATGCAGCTTAAAAAAAAAAAAAAAAAACAGAGAATACGGTGAGCCAAGTTATTGGAAGATTCTGCTCAGACCTCGGACAACTAAGATGCTAATAGAGGAGTAGATTGCCAAGGCCAGTCTCAAGAAATTTCAGATGTGATGGAGGTCTTTATTGGTAATTGGCCTAAAAACCATGCATGCTATGCTTAGGAGAAAAGTGTATCTTCATTTTGCTCCTATCCTGTTTCTTCACCTGAAATTAAGAGTGATGAACTACTTAATCTTATAGAGAAAATTTCAAAACAACCCAATGTTCAGGCTGTCACATGAGTTCTGTTAAAAGCTGTTAGCCGCCTTTACACTGAGAAACAGGATAAAATGGCAGATGTTATTGTTAAAGAGATGAACATTTAAAAATTCAAGTATTTGCATTCAGGACTATGAAAAAACCTTGAGGATGAGTCAGAAATTAATAGGACCCTATGCTTTCCTAATTCACGGGTGGAAAGGAAAAGCACCTTGCTCTGAGAAGGGTATCTTAGGGAATCCTGTAGGGCCAAAGGGAAAAATGTTTGCTGGAGTTCACTCATCTACGAACTGGGAGATTTTGGCAGCAGTTATGGAAATGAGCCAGACTGCTGCTCAACCCATTGGCAGACTCTGGCAACAACCATCTGGTGCTGATTTCACAGGCATGGTGGGTGCAAGAGTTGTGAAGTTTTGTAGGCGTCCACCCAAACTTCAGATAAAAGCCCTGGAGGCCAGGCAGCGTGGCCCTGGGAAGGCAATGCATAAACCAATGCAAAGGAGAAGCTATAAATTTTACAGCAGCCAGATGCAATGTCGTGCAATGCTCCAAGCCCTTCGGAGTTCACATCTTACTGCAGCGTGCCGGTGGGGCTGAACATAGAGCTACGAACTTAATGGAACTGCAAGATTTGGTTATTGTCTTGCCAGGTTTTGCTCCTGCTTTTTGCTTGGTTGCATTCTGTCTTCCTATTTCTCCCTTTTGGGATTGGAATGTGAAAGTGCTTAACTTTTCCTTTGATTTTCACAGGAGCTCACACCTGAAAGTTTTCTTTGCATCTCAAAAGAGACTTAGGACTTGAACTTTTTAACAGTGCTATAACTTTTAAGATTTTTACAACTCTTTAAAAAAAGTATTAAATGCATTTTACTTAAGGAGGAGATGGACATGAGAGTTTTGGGGGCCAGGGGCAGAGTGTCATGGTTTGGATCTGGAGTGTTCCCCAAAAGTTTCATATATTTGGTTGTTGTGGATTATGTGTGGATACTGTGTTGTGTTGGAGGTGGAGCCTGGCAGGTAGTGGTGGATGAGTGAGGCTTGACCTTGGGGGGGGGGGTGGTGCATGTGCTGATTCTACCCCTCCTCCCTCTCTTGGTCTCATGTCTACTATGATATGAGCATCTATTTCTCCATCTGCCACAACCCCCACTTGTTTCCACCATGCTGGCTGCCCATAAAAGAACTGTGAATTTTTGAAACTGTGACCTAAAATAAAATTTTCCTCCCTTAAATTGTAGATGTTGGGTATTCTGTCCTAGGAATGAAAAAGTAATTAAGACAATTAGCAACCAAGAAAAGCCAGGGACCTAACAGATTCACTACAAAATTTTACTGGAACTTCAGGGAAGATATAATGCTAATACTTCTCGATTTTTTCATGAAATTTAAAGAGAAGAAACACTGCCAAGCTCATTCCTGAAAGCTAGCATTATTACCCTGATACCAAAGCCAAACAAACACTTAAGAAAAGAGAAATCTATATTTCAAAAATTTTAATGAAGGTATAGGCAAAAATCCTCAACAAGATAAGATGCTTGCAAATTGAATGCAACAAATTGTCACAGAGATTATACATCATGCCCTAGGTTGCTTCATCTTAGTGATGGAGCAGTGTTTCAACATATGGAAATCAATAAATGCAGTGCACCAGTTACTGTGTAGATGTGCAATGCTCCTCAAAAGCCCCATGGTTTTGGGATATTGTAGATTACACACAGATTTCAAACAGTGCTCAAAGGTAGGGCCTCGGTGGAAGGAGCAGATCACTGAGTCTTATTCAGAAAGGGTGGGTCATGGGATTTTACTTGAAAGAATCTACACTAGCTCTTCCCTTTATTGCCCACTCAGCTTGCTATGCCCACATGCTAGGAACAGCTTCTCTCTGGTTAGGGCTCCCCAAAGCCATTCCTCCATTCCCAGATGTCCATGAGACTTTCTGAAATCATCAGCTAAAGGAAACCGTTTTTACTTTAGTTTATGCATTTTGGGTATTCTGTACCAGTAATGAGAAAGTAACTAGGACAAACACATAAACGGAAACAAGGTCATCTGAATAGATGCAGAAAGAAGTTTTTTTTTTAACAATATTGCACATCCATTCATGATAGAACACTGATGAAATATTGTCAGGTTTGGTGCCACAAGCCTGTCAATCTCACCACTCTGGGAAACTGAAGCAGTAGGATAGCAAGTTCAAGCTCAGCTGGAGCAACTTAGAGATTTTACAAGACCTTGCCATAAAATAAAAAATAAAAATGGATTCTGAGTGTAATCCAGTGCAAAGGCTCTTAGTCATGCCCTTCTTACCACAAAATAAGTAAATATCTACATAGAGAATAGCCTAGAAACGCCATTTGTGAATGACCCATTGACAACCTTATACTAAATGGGGAAAAACTAAAAATATTTTCCCAGAGGTCAAGAATAGGAGAAGAGTCTCCATTCTCATCGTTCCTTTTGATTAGAACTCGAAACCTTATCTGCACTAATCAGGCAATGGGACACCTGTAGGAAAGGAAGCAGTCAACCTATCCTCCTTTGCAAAGAACATGGTTCTTTACCCCAAAGATTCCCCAAAGTCCACCAGAACAAACAAAAAAATTCAATGAAGTGGTAGGGTACAAAACCAAAACCAAAAAATTCAATGGCATTTGTCTTAGTTACTTTTTTGTTGCTGTGACTCAATACCCGACACCCACAAATTTAGGAAGGGTTTATTTTAGCTCACAGTTTCAGATGGTCACAATCCATTCAGGGGCGGCTGGCAGCAGAGTACAGGACAGAGGCAGAAGTGGAGGCAGCTTCTCAGGACATCACAACAAAAAGACAAGCTGAGGCTAGTTGAGACTAGTCCCAGTCCTCCAGGAAGGCAGGTGCAACTTATGTATCCTTTCAGGTCTCCGCCCAGTAATTAGTCCCTCCTGCATCCAGGTGTGGCCACTACACACTGTTAATTCTACCTCACACACCTTTAGTCTTAACTGTAATCCACCCCTCCAGACTAGACCCCAGTCCACCAACATCACATGGTTCCATAGACAATTCATAACATTAACATACATGAGACTTTTGGGGGACACTCCAGATTCTGTATAGCAACAATAAACTTATTGAGAAAGAAGTCATGGAAATTTTCACTCTCAGTAGTTTTTTTTAAATTTAAGATATCAATGTACTCAAAGAAGTGTAAGACCTCTATAATGAAATCTGTAGAACTCTGGGGAAAAAAGGCAAGTAGAAGAAGACAAATTGTGGAAGACACCAAAATACTCATCAACAGACCAATGGATATAAAAATTATGGTATTTGTGGACAATGGATTACTACTCCATAAGTCAAACCAAATTAAGAGTTTTGAGGTGAATGGTTGCAACTTGAGACCATCGTATTTTGAAATGGTCAAATGGGTTTCTTTAATATGAGGAACCCAGAATACAGGCATTTTATAGAACCAAATGAGTATGGTAGTGGGAATCAGGGATGAAGGAGTGTGTGGGAGGGCCAAAAGGGGGAAGGGAAGGATTGTAACGTTGATGTGATATACATGTGCACAAAATACTTCAGCTCAATGTAACCATTGCATACTGCATTTATGTGCTAATAAAAATGAAAAAAAGAAAAGAAAAAACAAAATGGAAAGACATCCCTGTTATTGGATAAGAAAAATCAATATTGTCAAAATTGCCAAGCTGTCAACACTAATGATCAATAAATTCGATGTAATTCCAATCAAATTATTAACAAATTACTTCTTCAAGGAAGTACAAGAAATAATTCTAAAATTTATATGGAGCCAGAGGAAACCAGATCTTTATAAATCCCAGGTATTATTTCTTTGTCTGAGAAATACCAGGCAAATATTTTCATTGCCAGTTCAGTTCTCTCTTCATTTCTTGTTTGTTTTTTTCTTTCTTTTCTGTGTAAGGATTAATCCTGAACAACAAAACAGGAGGCATCACAATCGCAGACAAGAAATGCGTCAGAACAACAGTGATTAAAATATGTAGTACTACATAGAAAGAGACCGATAACTCAATGGAATAGAATGGAGGATGAGGTGATGCGGTGACAGCCCTAAGCACCTTCAGCTATCTGATCCCCAACAAAGGTGCAAAGAACATGTGGGGAAAAGATGGTCACTTTAACAAATGGTGCTGCTTTAGTTACTCTCTCTCATTGCCCGGACAGAATACCTGACACCCACAATTTAGGGGAGGAAAGTTCTATTTAGCTCACAGTTACTTGAAGTCTTACTCTATTTACTGGCTACAGGCAATTGTGGAAGCACACACAGAGGTCTACCTGGAGAGAAGTAGTTCACACCATCACAACAGGAAGCAAAAGCCAAGAGGAAGGGCAGAGCTAGTATATACTCTTCCAGGTCATATCTCAGTGATCTGTTCTTTCCCTGTCTAGTCCCAATGATCAACCCATCCCACCAGGCTCCACCTCTTAACAACACATGAAATCAATGGATTAACTCCCAGGATTAAATTCTTTTCCAAACATAAGTCTTCTGGGGGACGTTCCAGATCCAAACCATAAAGATACTGAGAAAACTGATTATCAATGTGCAGAAGAATAAATTTAGACTCGTATTCTTTACTCTTACCCCAGACTGAGATATTAAAACAGAAACGTTAAACCTGCTGGAAGATAAAAGAGGCAAAACCATTGAAGACATAAGCAAGGACATTTTTGTGAAAGGGACTCTCTCTCTCTCTCTCTCTCTCTCTCTCTCTCTCTCTCTCTCTCTCTCTCTCTCTCTCTCTCTGTAGTTCTAGCTGGTTCTGAACTCACTATGTAGCCATGGCTGGCTTTGAACTCGAGCAATTATCCTATCTCCACCTCTGCAGTAGTGGAGTTACAGGTGTGCGCCATCACACCCAGGTAATTTTTATGTGGTGATGGAAGAAGAAACTCAAGGTCTTAAACACACTTGTCAAATGCTCAAACCACTGAGCTATGCTCCCAGCCCAGACAAGGAATTTGAATTAATAGAAGAGTTATTGCACAAGAGATAGCACCACGACTCAGGAAATGGAAATAAACCGCATTAAACATCTTCTACACAGAAAAGGGAACAACCAAGAGAGAGGAGAGAGAAATGATAATGTGAAAAAAGTTGGACTTTCAGTAGAATTCCCTAAAATATTTACAGAATATTTACTACCAATGCTCACCAAACTTTTTCAAGAAATTGAAAAAGGAAAATTGCCCAACTGATTTCTTGAAGGAAGCATAACCCTAACTCCAAAGCTAGACAAAGAGTCAAAAAAAAAAAAAGAAAGAAAGAAAACTACAGGCCAATATTCTTAGTGAATGCAGTGACAAAAATATTCAATAAAATCCTTCCCAACAGAATGCAACAAATCATAAAGAAGATTATACACCATGACAAAATAGGCTTCATCACAAACATGCTGGGATGGTTCAACATAATAAAGAAATTTAATACACCACATTAACAGATGCAAAGATAAAAGTCACGATTATCTCAATAGATGCAGAAAAAGCATTTGGCAAAATCCAACACCCATGTATGATAAGGACACTGAAGAAAATAGGAATAGAGGGACCCTACCTCAACATGACTCAAGCTATTTCTAACAACTTCTTAGCCAATATAATGCTAAATGGAGAAAGACTGAAAGGATTCACACTAAATTCAGGAACAAGACAAAGGTGCCCACTCTGACCTTTACTATTCAACATGGTGCTTGAAATGTTGGCAAAAGCCATCAGGCAAGAGCAAGGAATGAACTAAATACACACGAGAAGGCAAAAAGTAAAGATAGCCTTAATTTGCAGATGACATGATACTAAACACAGAAGACCCAAAAAATTCCACACAAATTCTCTTAGAGCTAATAAATAAATTCAGCTGTCACGTTGTAAAATCAATATCAAAAAATCAATAGCATTCCTATCCACCAGTAACAAATCCAAAGAGGAAAAAATCAAGAAAACCCCCTTCAAAATAGCAACAGAAATTAGTAAAATACTTTGGAATAAACCTCCCCGAAGAGGTGAAAGACCTATACAAAGAAAACTACAAAGACCCAAAAAAGATTTAAGAGGACTTTAGAAAACAGAAAGACCTCCCATGTTCCTGGATGACAAGAATTATTATTGCCAAAATAGCCAAACTCCCAAACCTACTGTCTTAGTTACTTTTTCGTTGTTGTGACTCAACACCCGACACCCACAAACTTAGGAAAGGAAAGGTTTAACTCACAGTCTCGAAGGTCACAGTCCATTCAGGCGCGGCCGGCAACAGTCCAAGTACATGGCAGAGAGAGAGGTGGAGGCAGCTTCCCCCGCACAAACAGGAAGGCAAGCTGAGGCTAGTTGAGACTAGTCTCCGCCCTCCAGGAAGGCAGGTGCAGCTTATGTATCCTTTCAGGTCTCCGCCCAGTAACCAGTCCCTCCTGCATCCAGGTGTGGCCAGTACACACCGTGAATCCTAACTTAACTGCAATCCACCCCTCCAGACCAGACCCCAATCCACCAACATCACATAGTTCCATTAAAATACATGAGACTTTTGGGGGACACTCCAGATCCTAACCACAACAGCTACTATACAGATTCAATGCAAGAACAATGAAAATACCAACTACATTCTTCACAGAACTAGATAAAAACAACTTTCAAATTTATATGAAACCAGAAAAGACCCAGAATCTCTAAAGCAATTCTGAGGAACAAGGACAAAGCTGGAGGAATCACAATCCCAGACTTCAAGAAATACTACAAAGCAGCAATGATTAAATCTACATAGTGCTGGTATAAGAACAGACAAGAGGACCAGAGGAACAGAATTGAGGATACTCAAACAAACCAAAATATTCTTAGTCAACTGACCTTTGACAAAGTGTCAAAAACAATCCATTGGAGAAAAGACAGCATCTTCAACAAATGGTGCTGGAAAAACTGGATGTCCACATGCAGGAGAATGAAACTGGACCCATGTCTGTCACTGCACGCAAAAATCAGATCAAAATAGATCAAAGATCATGATATCACAACAAAAACACTGAACTTACTGGAAGACAAAATAGGTAAAACCCTAAAGGACACAGGGACAGGAAAGGATTTTTTTTGAACAGACCACCAACTGCACAAGACATGTCAGCAAGAATCAATAAATGGGACGACATTAAACTAAAAAGCTTTGCACAGAAAAAGAAACAATCAGGAAGGTGAAGAGACAATCCACAGAGTGGGAAAAGATATTCACCAGTAACACTTCAGACAAAGGATTAATATCTAGAATATTCAAAGAACTCAAAAACATAAATCCCCCTAAAACAAAGGATTCCATTGTGGGTAGCTAAAATGAAAAGAAACTTCACAGAAGAAGAAGCACAAATGGCCAAGAAGCATATGAAAAAGTGTCCGTCATTGGCCATCAAAGAAATGAAAACAAAAACACCATTGAGGTTTCACCTCACTCCAGTGAGAATGGCCTACATCAAGAATTCAAAAAACAATTGTTGGTGAGGGTGCAGGAAAAAAGAAACTCTACTCCACTGCTGGTAGGAGAGCAGTCTGGTACACACCATTGTGGAAAGCAGTCCGGAGGTTTCTTAGAAAGCTGAGAATGGAAAATTCATTTCATCCAGTTATTGCCCTATCAGGCATTTTGCCAAAAGAAATAAAGTCAATATGTCAAAAAACACACATGCATATTTATGTTTATAGCAGCACAATTCATATCAGCCAAAACCTGGAAACAACCTACTTTCCCCACCCATAGAAGAATTGCTAAAGAAGTTGTGGTAGCTATACATAATGGAATACTATGCAGCCATAAAGAAAGACAGATATTAGGCATTTTAAATGAAAATGGGACCACCTAGAGTCAATGATACTCAGTGAAATGGGCCAAGCTATAAAGATTGACTATAGATGGGTGTTCCCTCTTATTAAATACACAAAATAATAATATAAAAAGGCTCCAACATGAATAGTAATGTAGAAAGAGAGGCAATGGTCAGATAAGAAAGGGATGAACCTCTGAAAAGGGGTTGGACATAGATGCTCACTAGTTGTCCATACTCTATGATTCTAATGTGTTACAGAATATGGAACTCATGTATTTACAAAGAAAACGTTAAATTTTATATCATGTGAATTTTTTTACTACAAGAAAATTATTTTTTAAATTACCAACTATTCCCTCAAGAAGTGACTTCTAGGTTTTACAAAGAACTGAAAACAAAAATAAATAAATAAATAAATAAAAATAAACAACAAAAAATAAAAGATCCAATCCATAAATTGGCTAATGAAATGCACACCTCTCTGAACAAGCACAGGTGTCCAATAAATACATAGAAAAATTCTCGGCATGTTTATTCATAAGAGAAATTAAAATCAAAATAACACTTCAATTTCATCATCAGTACAGGTGGGGCTCAAGCAGAGTTACCTGGCTGTTCCTGGCGTGCAGGAGGGACGGGACACCGAAAGGCCCAGCCTCGCAGAGCTCCCAGGTCCAGGTGGGGCTTTGGTGGCGGCTACCTGTCTGTCCCTGGTGCGCAAGAATGGTTATTATCAAGAACTCAAAAGATAACAAATGCTTGTGAGGTCATGAGGAAAATGAAATACTTATATATTATTGGTAGGATTGCGAACTAGTACAACTACAGAAATCCATCTGGACTTTCCTCAGATGACTGAAAGTAAAAATTCCATTTGACTTAGCTATTCCTCTTCTGGATATCCACCAAAAAATTAAAAGACATCATATGATAACGATACATGCATATCTATGTATTATAGCAGCACAGCTAATAGTTAAATCATGGATGCAGCCTACATGCCTATCAACAGATGAATGAATAAAGAAAATGTGGTGTGTATAAATGGAGAACTACTCTGCCATAAAGAAAAATAAATACAAGTCAGTTGTAGGAAAATGGATGTACTTTGAGAAGGGAATAAGTCACAGAAGGGTAAGCGTGGTGTAGCATCTTTCTATATGACATTGCAATGGGAACGGGCGGGGAAGTGGAAATGGTTAAGGTACGATGTGATCATGCGCCAGTTCCCCAAGCTGAATATGCTTATTATGTATTGCAGATGCATACTAATAAACAGAATAATTTTGAGAAAAACACTTCTTAAATAAAGCTTTCCTTTGAGTTAACTCAATGTTTATTATGCTACTTTAAACACTGTTTTACTTCTAGTCATACTTTTAATCTCCTTAGTAGTTGCTTTAGATTTAAATTATGCATCCCTGTCTTATTACCGTATAATCACCGTGGATATAGCAGTTAAAATAAAAAATTAGTACTTGAAAAAGTAAAATTTTATATATTCAGCTCACTTTGTTGCCAGTGTTATGCATTTTACCTGAATATGTTATATATTAATGCAATGAATTTTGCCTTGAACACTCAGTTTACATTTTAAAAATTAAAGGAAGAATTTTTTTAATTTACTCACATATTATCATTCCTAATGTTGTTAATTCTCCCTAGAGAGGTTTCAATGTTTCATAATTTCCCTACGTCTGAGGAACACCCTTTAGCATCTCACACAACTTGAGTGTTCTGATAACACTCTCTCAGTTCGTTAATCTGAAAATGTCTTATTTAATCTTAACTTCTGAATAATATTTTCACTAGATATTAAATTGTGGGCTCATGGCGGTTCTTCTCAGCCCTTTGCCAGTGTGATTCTGTATTCTTTCACTTCTCACTGTCTTTTCACGAGAAGTCGCCCACAGCGTATCGCTCTTCCCTCGGAACGTGCGTCGTTTCTCTGCTCTGTCTGTATTACCTCTTGTTTCCCAAGTTGATGATGATGCAACTAATGTGGTCTGCCTTTACTTTATCGTACTTTGAGTTTATTTCTTGAATATATAAGTTAATGCTTGTTTTGTTTTCTGGGTTTTTGTTTCCTTATTTGTTTAATTTTGTTGTACTAAAGTTGGAAGCGTTTATTAAACATCGTAATAGTTCATACTTCATTGTCTTTATTCTTACCTATAAGACTCCAAATTGTGTAATTTAGATGTTTTAAGGTGTTAGCATTTTCTGATACTGTTTATATTTTTGTATCAAACTTCCTCATATGCATAACTTTGTATATTTTTAAATTTATTTACCCTTACATCTATTAGGTTATATGGTAAAAATTTTTATTTGACATTTCATTTTTAATTCTTATAATGTTCAATTTATCCACTGAATTTTCCAACTTTTTACACATTTTTACAATCTCTTATATAACTTTAGACATATTTATAAAGGGGACATTAAAGCTCTCTTCATTAATTCCATAATATGGGTCAAGTCACTTTTCACTGACCGTCTTCTGTGTTGCTTAGAGATTGAACTTTCCTTAAGCCTTATACTTTAAAAAATATATAGTGCAGATTTTGAACGATTCACTGTAGGGACCCTGGATTTCGTTAGAATCATCTGAAAAGTGCTTCCTGTGAATTATTAATTCACACGAAGAGATAAAATTGAATTTGTCAGGCTTGGTATTCTGATCTCTTCGTGTGAGTTTTCAAAGTTCTTCCCCTTGTCTATAAGATAATCCTTAGTACTGAAAAATAATTTTTACCTCCAAGTCATAATAATTCTGATACCTCAGAAATTAGCCCAAAATATTTACCAACCTGCTGTAAATTTTCAAACTGTCTTACTCGCAAGTTTCTACTAGAATAACAATTAACAGTCTTCTAGCACTTCTTTTCTTCTAGGTCACATAAGGATTTAAAGCTAGTTTTGTGTAAATTTGGAAATTCTCCAACTATTGCTTCCTCTTTGTGGAAATCTCTCTCCTTAGTTTCCAGCTAAATTGTCATCCTTGAATTCCATTATTTGACTTTTATAGCCAATACTCTGCTTGATTTATAGCTGGTACATAGATCATGTTCTTGGCAGCATCTGCAGGAAAAATACTGCATAAATATGGAATTCCTAATTGCCTTCTTAGTTCAAGGTTAGTTTAATACCAGTTATTACATCTTTCACAGAATTGAAGTCAACAAATTAATATTTAAAGAGACAAAAGCAGGAGCTTCATCTTTGTTATTCTTTCTTTGTTCAACCATTTAAAGTCTTGTGTTAATGAGATTTGGTGTCATATGCTTCTCAGTAACTCAGGTTATTGATGCAAAACTTCATTTTCCAAATTCTACAACCAATGATTAATTTTAAAAATAATTTCTGAATGATCTTTCCTGAATTTTTGTTTCTAAGTTTGTTGGTAGCGCTAGTCTCATGTTTAATCACATAGGTTAACCTATGGTTTTAGAATATGTTTAATAATATTTCTAAGTCAAAACTATGAATAAATTATGACCTTAATGAGAAATTTGAATATAATTTTTAATGTGGCTGAATATCCTACCAATTATTTAGGAGGAAAGAAATGTAGTACAACTGTGGTTATGAAATTTTATTGTTTACTCAGTGTGAGAGTTAAGCTGGATTGTTAACTTGATTGGTTTTAGAGCTACCTAGGAGATTAGCAACACATTTCTGGGTGTATATAGGTGGGTTATGTAGGCATGACCCTGGGTACTATATCTTCCCCTAGTCCCTTTCCCTCTGAAAGTTTACCTGCACTACTTTCTGGCCTCCATGAAGAATGAAACTTTGCTCCACCGTGATATTCCTATTTTGAAGCAAGCTGATGATGGACTGCATCCTCTGAAACCATGAGCCAACTTAAACTTCTCCTTTAGGTTGTGTGTGTCACATTTTTTGTCGTCGTGATGAAAGGTTGACTAATAAAACCAAGTTAGTCTTCCAAAATTCTGTATAATTTCCACTGCACTGGCATTTTCAAGAGAAAAGAAGAAGGATATCTAAATTCTGACCCTTCCTTTTCCAGAAAGTATAATATATAATAATAATCATAAAACTCAACATTAAGACTTCTCTAGCTTAGTGACACACTTAGAATACAGTTGATTACCACAAGCTCAACAATAAAATGTATTGAAAAAAGTCAGATAAGAATGTTGAGATGACTACCAAAAGGCAAATTTTAAAAAACAAAACTCAAGATATTTCTTCCAGTAACACTCCTAAATTACCGGTATGTAAGACTTTTTTCTTGAATAACTGTTTAAGAAAAAATTACAGAATTTAAGGAATATGAAAGAAATCCATGTGTCTTTGAGTATGTCACATTCTGATTTACATGTAATTTTCTGTTAGATTGTAAATTATAGCAGATTTTAGCTTCTTTATCTTTGTATTCTTTCAAAACAGAACTTTGCATGTAATCAGTTTGTAATAAATATATGTTTCAATTATACTTTAGATGATTTAATTTCAATGAATTTTGGACGTAAACTCCACACTTAATTTTTGTAAAGAGAATGACCTATTCTGTTGGCTAAAGGATGTCTTTGTCCTAGTTCTCCTATTATTCAATCTTAACCATTGAAAAATTTTTATGCAATGAATTTAATCAGGAAAATTCACAAAGTTATACTGTATTTTCCATGCATTTAAACATCTTCCACTCTCTTCCCTACATAAAAAAGAAACAACACAGTACATAAAATATATTAGTTCTGTTTAGATCATACTGTGTCAATTTTATATGTAGATTATATATTTCTAAAGAAATTATATCTTGTCACATCAGTCAAGGAAGAATTAGAAAAGTGATTAGCATGAATTAGCATGACTTAATTACTTCACATTGTAAATATATGTAAAACCTCTACATTGTAACCAATAAATCTATAAACACTTATTGTCAGTTTAAAAACATCGGAATAAGAAAAATAGTTTTTAAAAGACAATTAATTTTAAAAACCTGAAGAAATGTTAGAAAGGGTGTGAACATACATTAGTCTATTGAGTAAAAAAGATAGTCCCAAACCCTACCAAAATATTATAATTTGCTTTTTTGAAAAGTTTACAAAAAAGGATTTAAGTACTCTAACAATTAAAATTATTTATTTTATGAATATTTAATTTACCAGCATCTACTTATACATTGAATTAATTTTTACAGAAATAAAGAAATTATTAAATTGATTAACTCACCTAAGTTTTCTTGATTGATTTAATTGACAAAAATATCCACTTTTATCTCAAATAACCTACAATGTCAAAATGACAAGAGGAAAGTTTTTCCAAATCTTTAGTAATGTATCATTAATACATGTTAAATTTTGTAGTATAGAGAAATATGTCCTTTTGTAAATTTGCTGTATACATATGTAAACTTGTAACTATAGGCCCGGAAGTTATTTGCTTGTATTCAAAAATAGCTGTGACTCAAAACTCCAATGATTTCAAGAACTTCTTACTTTCAGAACAATATCCATTGGTTTGTGGTTATAATTGATGTCCATGTAGCCTTCTTAAAAGCACAATTTTTTTGTTTTTCTTTTTTAGCAGAAAAAAAAAGTGCTATCCTGACCTTCCTTATTGATCTTGTTTCCAGCTTTTACTCCTTGCCCACAGGTAGGCTTCATTACCTAAAATACCTAAAATCTATTTTTTCTACATCTTTGTGGCCTCTGTCTTGATAGCCCTCATTCTTCATTAGGAGTCCATTTTATTATGTTAACATAGAACTGTTCTGTTCATTGACGATTTTTATGAATTATTAGCTGACTAAACTAAATATGCAAATGCTTGGTTTCCTGTTCTCTTTGCATGAGTTTTCAATCTTTAGTATTAAGTTAATCCCTTAATACTAAAACATACCTTGCCTGTAAGACAGGACCATTCCAGAAACTCAGAGAGAAGACCAACACATTTAGCAAGCCTCTATAAAATTCCAAACTGTCGTTCCTACAAAGTGTATCTGCTACCATATTTGTGCAAAAATTTAAATCTTCTAGCCCCTTTTCTTTTCTGGGCTCTTTGGAGTCTGTTCCACAAATGTATCACTTGTGGATCCCCCAACGATTTCAGGGTAGTTTGTCTTTCAATTTAGACAATGTATATTTATATATTATGTGTTTTGTACAAATATATATATATATATATATATATATATATATATATATATATATGACATGTAAATGAACCTGTAGTGCATGCAGATGAAAATAAAATGCAAGGTATTTTCTTATATATAAAATAATAAGATAACCCCCTATAATCTGTTCAATATTTTTTGAAGGCATGAATGATCTCATGAACTAAAATCTTTCCCGGACATAATTAATGGCAACTCAAAGCATTACAATTCTCTGCTAAAACAGAAATCCTTCTTTGAAGGGAAAAAAAAAAAAAGAACTATTTTAAGGTTCCAATGTTTTTATTCAGGCTAGCAATAAAATAAAGATTATTCTAGATAGGTGCCTTAGTTATTTTCTCATTACTGGAGCAGAATTCTCAAAATCCACAGCACAAGGGGGGAACAATTTATTTTAGTTCACAATTTCGGAAAGTCTCTCAGTGCATTCATGGTAGGCTGCCTGGCAATGGTGTAAGTATACGTTGGGGTGTAGCTAGAGACAAGCTGTTTACAGGCGTGATACACGAGAAGCTGACTGAGCACGAAAGGGTGGGGCTAGCACATATCCTTCCAGATCATGCCCCAGTGATCCGCCCCTTCCAGATCAAGCCCCAGTGCTCTGCCCTTTCCTCCTACACCCCACCAAACTCCACCTACAAACCAGTTTCAAAGGCTTCCAAGCTACGTGGTTAGGTAAAGTCAAAGCAACAACCCCCACTTCTCTGGAATAAATTTCTTCCTTAGTTACTTGCTCACTGCTCAGACAGAATATATGACATTCACAACATAAGGGAGAGACGATGTATGTTAGTTCCCGGGTTCAGAAGGTCTATGCCTGGTGGCTGGCAATGGTGGACGCACATGGCAGAGGCATATCTGGAGAGGAGCTGTTCCCGGCATGGCAAAAAGAAGCCAAGCAATGCAGGAAGAGCAGGGCTAGCATATACGCTCCTGATTGTATCCCAGTGACCCGCCCCTTCCAGACCAAGCCCTAGGCATTTGCCTCTTTCAGATAAAGCCCCACTGTTGCTTCTCTTCTGACCAGGCCCTACCTCTTAGCAGAACATGGTTCCATAGGTATTCTACAACATGCAAATACACGAGGCTTTTGGGAGACATTCCAGATCCAAATTGTAGCAATGGATAAGTTTAAATGGAAGGAGCAAGTGAAGAAAAACATCCTAGGCTACTTGGCTGGATTGGTTTCTATGGCATCTTAGCAGTCTCAGGATTTGGGTACACAGATGACAACAGTAGGCATCTGAATGCCTGGGAGCAGAGTCTGGGAAAGTGCTACCAAAAAAAAAAAAAAAAAAAAAAAGACATCACATCTTCCACAATCTGACGGGAGTTAATCTGCTTTGTTTTAATCTATTTTAAATGGGCTGCTATTCTTGAGATAAAAATCAATTCAAAGGTGGTAGCCTGGCTGCCTGACGGTACCTTTGGTTGCTATTTACTTCTGAGTGTGAGCGTAGTTGCTCTTGGTTAAACAAACACACATTTAAACAGCAAGATATCGCGTCTTCAGAGGGCAATGTGTGAAGGAAGATGAAGTAAGTGGCTTGTAATCACTAATAGCTATTTTATATTACATATAAATCGCATAGAGTATGGAAGAAACTCTTATTCACTGAACAATACATTTTTAAAAATCATCTGTAATGGAAAATGGACCATTCAGAAATATATCATAACGCAGAATTCAAAACTAGAATCCCTTTTTGTTCAGATTTGCATCTAATAAAGTTCCATGTATGAAATTCCCTGCATAAGAATCTGGCCCATTATTATCAGATGCTTAGTTTCTACATAGGGATTACATAGGAATCAAAGGCATTTCCAAATTGTGTCCATATAAATGTCTAACAATTAGAGCAGGAGAATGTAATTTGATCATCCGTTCAAGCTACTATTACGCTCTCTTTTTAGGCCTCCCTGGTCTACGTTTTATATTGCTCAGACTCTGTGTAGTGATGCCCAAGCTGTGGTGTTTTTCAAAGCCAAACTCACATTGAGCAAGTGCAATTGGAATGAGGAAGTGCTGGAGAACAGTTTGCTTATACTTATGGCTCTGCACAGAACATTGGGAGGTCTGAGATGTGAGGCCGCCACAAGGTCTGTCAAGTGTAGCTTTTCCTTAAACTCTGAAGTAAATTTTGACATAAATCTTTACTTCATGAATTTTGTTATATTAAAAGTAGATATTTGCCAGATGCAGAATAGCAAGAAACGAACTCTTCCCCTGTGGCTAGTACCATTGGAAGTACTGCATTGTGATAACTGGCTCATGCTCAACTGGATTAATTTTGAAAGTACTCAGAGGTTTCTGTTGTTGTTGTTGTTTGTTTGTTTTTCAAGCTTATAAGTGAGCCTTATGGAAGGCCACATTTAAACATCTGAAACTTTGAGCTTTTACTCTTTTTCGATGTGTCTCCCTCTTTGTGATTGAACTATAAATTCCATGCTATATAACATTTAATGTGCATTATTAAATTATTTTTACTGTATTTGTGACCATGGGCAACTATCTCCACAGTCTGAAAAAGATCTATTTCTCTTAATGGAATCCATTAGTGATCACTCTGTATTTCCTCCCAAACATCCAAGTAATAAACAGTTAATACTAGTTTACTTTTTGTTTCTACAGTATACTTATGATTTTCATAACATCACCTCTAAGAATGACCTCTCTGGAGTAATAGTAACCGTTATTTACTGAAAGCAAAGTGCTTTTCATATGTTACCCTAATTCAGTTCACACAATAATCCTATGAGGTAGGTTATTAATTTCTCCAATTTTTTTAGATAAGGAAACTAAAACTCATACAGACTATGATATTTCTCAAGGTCACATATTACATGTAATCAAGTATATGATTACGGTAAATGTTTTAATCTAAAAAAATTACAGTAAAGGCATATTGCCATTATTCTCCCTCAGAAGACTCGCCCTAACTTTGCACATGCTTACCCTTCCACTTTTCCAACTTTTCGACCCAATTTTAGAAGTGCTCTATCATGAGCGCCTTTAGGAGGTGCAATTTTATAGAAAGGTGAATGATACTGTTTAGTGCCATCCAAAAGCTAAGCAGGCTCCTAAAATCATTACAGTGTGGAGTTCACAAACAGCAGGGCCCAAAGAGAATCTCAACCAGTATGGCAGCCTAGAAGGTGGCAGACAATCTTGTGGCTATATGCAAAAGACCCAAAGGGCCTTTAGGCACAAGGTGCCAAAGCCCATTCAGTTATGGAAACAGGAAGGGCCACGTGGCCGCAAGACCTTTGAGCTTAAGGACTGCAGACTGAAAACTTGGTGCAAGAGTCGCATGCAGACGGCCTTCTCAGCAGGCTCAGAGAGGCAATTTATAAGCGCAATCTAAGCTCTCCCAGGAAATAAGCTATTATACTCCAGAAAATTTAGGAAAAAAACTGTGATTCCCCCTGAAAGATTTGAACCCAGTGAAAGCAGAAGCCTCATCTATTCACAACTACAGCACAGGAGCAAGAAGAGCCAGAACAGCTAGATGTGGTGTGACCAGAGGGGAGAAGATGTAAGCACTTTTGAATATAGGGTTAGAGTGCCTGCCACCAGGGTGGAATCCAATGGGCTTTATGCTTACTCCATCCTCATAGGAACTGTGAGAGACACTCTGCAGAGGTACGTCTTTGTAGACTGAGGCACAGGAAGAGAGGGAACTGGTCCCAATCTCCCCTTCATTTGGTAAGATTAAGGGTCTTATATATGAAAAGTTTCCATTAAGTAACCTAGAATTTTTTCTTTTTTACTTTAGTCTCACTTCAATGGTTTTTGTAAGTTTAATGAACTTGCATTTTTACTGGTATTAACTTGTGGTGTTTTCTCTTTTTTCCCTCTCTTTTCCTTCTTTTCTCTTTGTTATTTGTTAATTTTTACATTTATTTCTCATGTTTTTTATGACCTTTTTGAAAAGCCTTTCTTCTGATTCTGGAGACAAATTTTGTCTATTTCATTCATAATACTCCTCATTACTTTTTACTTTCATCTCAATTACTTAAGCATATGCACTTTGTTCTGCTCTGGGGTTGGTTGGAATTCTGTCTTGTTTTTCTCTATCCTATGTATGTTTTTGGTTTTCTATCACATTTTCAAAACACCCAATCACTGTCTGCTTTCTCCCTTACCCCACCATACTTATTAATAATATTATGAAATATCAATAACTCACAGCCATATGGCTTGACAATCAATAATTGTATACAATTTATTTAGACATAGGTCATTAACATAGATTTTTTTCTATATTGTCAACAATAACTCAGTGTCACCTTTATAAAACCCTTGCAATAAGTTATTAGATAATCTGTATAGACACCTCACATTAGTAGTACAAATCATTTTTCTAATGTTAAGAGTGGAATGGTTGTCTGAGATGATAGCCTGTTATGAGATATCGATACCATGTATGCATAATGTTCAACCATTGTATTGCTATCCATTCCACTGTTAAAGAGGGTATAGTGTTTGGAGCCTATTAAGGGTAATACAGTCTGATAATGTAGTTTAGCCTAGGTAAACAATATAGAGGACCATCTTATTAAGAAGGTGATTCAGTATTAACATTAATAAAACCTTTCAATAAATCAATATTAGATTAATTTATATAGATACATTGATAGCGTGATTGTGCCCTTTAATGTGAAGTGTAAAATACATGTAGCATTAAACTGTTTATTAAAATTTGCCAATAATTTATTAGTCTTAGATTATAAAATTATTGTTGATCTTCACTCATGATGTGAATGGTGGCATAAAAATAATCTTGATTTCCATTATACTAACAATTCTTTGCCTTTATATCACATATTATTCTACACTATATTTTTTCTTCACTGAAAAGTGGAGATCAAGTAACAAGCAGAAGTTTAGTCATGAGAAGATCCTCCAAGTTAATAGTAGAGTCAGCTAAAAATAGACATAAATACTAAAACCCAAAACAACTCAAGAAAATTCTAAGGAATGGAATAATCTAATGGAAGACTTATTTATAGTAGGGATGGAATTCACCAACACTACCTAATCTAGAACCCCCAGCAATAGAATCATGGGAAAATGGGGCAATAAGTCACTTGCAATAATGCCTGACTTTCCACAAACTGATATCATGGGTCCCGATATAGCAGAATCTGTAGGAAAGGGAGACAGAAAAGGAAACCTCCCAACCAATTAGTTCAAAAAAGATGTGTTTACGTAAATGCAAGAGATACTCAAAGAGTTCAAAGGTTTTAACGAAACAAGCAACAGTCTTAATAATTAAAAGTTTAATAATTGTGCAGAAGAAACAAATAAAAGGACAACCAAGTCAAGGGAAGAAATGAAAGAATATTTCAGCAGAGAAATAGAAAGACTGACAGGATTCCAAGCTAAATTGCAGGATATGAAAAACTCACATGCAAACATAAGAAATCTGTTCAAGCATTATGAAAACAGATTATTAGATCCTGAGATAAAGAGGAAAAACTGGACAGTGTGGTCAGTGATGACTAAAAAAAGAAGACAAGAAAGAGACTGTATGCAACAGCATATGGGTGACTCAAGGGAAAAAAAACTTGAACTGAGAAAGAGAGATATGAAGACAGAACAAAATATATAAGGAATATATTCAATGAAATTATAGCAGAATACGTCCCAAATCTAGGAAAAGAAATTAACATTAAGCTATTGCAGGCATATAGAACATCAAATAACCTTGGCCAGAAAAGAGCCTCTTCTTGACACATAATCAAAATTGTAGACAGTCAATACAAAGAAAGAATACTAAAAGCTGCAATAGGAAAGAAGTAATCTACAAACTCACCAGAATGAGGTCATTGAGTGAAATCATTTAGGTACGAAAGAAACAAACAACAAAAAAGTGCCAACCCAGACTATTATATTCAGTACAATTATCCTTCAAAATAATGAAGTTAAAATTTTTATGATGAAGAAAACCCCTTATGACCATAAGACCAGCACTGCAGAAAATATTTAAAGGAATCTTAGACAGAAATAGAGAAACTAACAGCACAGACTAACAGTAGAGAAAAGGAAACAAGCAAAAACAGAGAATGGTCTAAAAATAGTTTAGAACAATCAATCAACACTTATGTGTACTAATAATGACAGATTACATCAAACATACCACTATAATAACAATCGATAGTGGTCTCAACTTTCCCACGAAAAAACACAAATTGGTAGATTGGATCAAAAAAAGAAAACTTGTAGTTTGAAAGAGACTCACTTTATACCTAAAGAAGGACATAGACTTAAAATAAAAGAAAAGAAATTAATACTGTATGCAACTGCACCCAGAAAACAAACAGGACTAATTTCACTGTTCTCAGACACAGAAGATTTCAAGCCAAAATAGATCAGTAAAGACAAAGATGGGCATTGTATACTGGTTAAAGGAACAATCCAATAGGAAGAGGTCATAATATATAATCTCCGACATATGGGCACTCAACATTATAAAACAAAAATTAGTGTATTTGAAAGGACAAACAGATCCCAAAAATTATAGTAGGGGACTTTGCTATCCCACTATCACAAATATAGAGCAATTAGACCAAAAATACTAAGAAAGAAACATGAGAGCTAAACAGCACTATGAAACTGTTGGACCTAACTCATATTTACAGATTACTATCTACCCCCAAGAGAGCACATTTCTTAAATACTTTCTTTCATATTTTCATATTATAGCTGAATAAAACCAGAAATCAACAGCAAATTGTCTTAGCTGCCTTTTCGTTGCTGTGACTCAATACCCGACAACCACAAACTTAAGAAAGGAAAGGTTTATTTTAACTCACAGTCTCAGAGGTCACAGTCGATTCAGGGGTGGCCGGCAACAATCGAAGTACATGGCAGAGAGAGAGGTGGAGGCAGCTTCCCCCGCACAAACAGGAAGACAAACTGAGGCTAGTTGAGACTAGTCCCCGCCCTCCAGGAAGGCAGGTGCAGCTTATGTATCCTTTCAGGTCTCCGCCCAGTAACCAGTCCCTCCTGCATCCAGGTGTGGCCACTACACACCATTAATCCTAACTTAACTGCAATCCACCCCTCCAGACCAGACCCCAATCTACCAACATCACATGGTTCCATTAAAATACATGAGACTTTTGGGGGACACTCCAGATCCTAACCACAACACAAATGGAACCACAGAAACTGTAAAAATACATAGAGTTTAATATATTATTGTAAAAACAATGAGTTACCAAAAAAAAAAGAAGCTAAACACTTCCTACAGTCAAACAATAGTGGAAGTACATTATATCAGCCACCTATGAGACACCATGAAAGCAATGATAAGAGGAAAATTTAGAGCTGTGAATGTACACATTAATAACATACAGCAATAAACAACTTAATCATGAACCACAAAGTACCATAGAAGCATGAACACTCCAAAATAAAAAGTAGTAGAAGGAAAGAATCATTAAGATAAGAGCAGAAATTAATGAAATTTGAACAAAAAGTACAGAAAATCAACAAATTGAAGAGTTGTTTCTTTGCAAGAATAAATAAGATTGACAAAGATTGATAAATCTCTAGCCGTACTAATAAAAAGAAGGAAAAGAAAAAAAAAATCAATGTAATTACTAATGATGAAGGTGAAATTATAACAAACATTGCTGAAATTCAGAGGATTATAAGGAAATGCTTTAAATACTTATACTCCAATAAATCAGAGAATTTGGATGAAATAGATAAATTCCTAGACACACACACAAAATACTAAAATTAAAACAAGAAGATATAAAAGTCCCGAGTCAACCAATAATAAATATGGAAATTGAGGTAGTCAAAAAGAGTCTACCTACAAAGAAAAGTCCAGGACCCGATGCATTCACTACAGACTCCTACTGGTACTTGAGACAAAGGCTATCACCAACACTTCTTTAGCCATTCCACGAAATCAAAACAGAACGAACATTGCCAAACTTATTTCTGAAAGTTAGCTTTGTCCTGATACCAAATCAGAGAAAACTTAGCAAGATAAGAAAACTATAGAACAATTTTCTTAGTGAACATAGGTGCAAAATCCTCAATAAAATACTGGTAAACAGAATTCAACAAATCATTAACAAGATCATACAACATGATCAAGTTGACTACATCCCAGAGATATAAGAATGGCTCAACATAAATCAATTAATGTAATATACCACATAAATAAAAGAAGAGCGAAAATCATATAATCATCTCAATAGATGTTGAAAAATCTTTGACAATGTCCAACACCGATTCATGATTTTTAAAAATTACCTCAAATTGATAGAAGCCATTTCTATCGAACTTACTGCTAATATTATACTAAATAGGAAAAAAATAGAAATACTT
Organism: Ctenodactylus gundi; assembly: GCA_004027205.1. Lineage (NCBI taxonomy): Eukaryota > Metazoa > Chordata > Mammalia > Rodentia > Ctenodactylidae > Ctenodactylus > Ctenodactylus gundi. The sequence goes on along the minus strand of PVKB01000008.1, from coordinate 147,719 downwards.
TCACTTCAGTCAGGATCAAGACAAGGCTGGACACCCACGCCACACATTTGCACTACAGAACTCAAAACCCTAGCCAGAGTAACCAAGCAAAAGAAGAAAATGAAGCAAATACATATTAGAAAGCAAGAAGGTAAATCATCCTTGTTAGTAGGGATCATGATTCCTCACACAGAACAGCCCCAGTACACCACCAGAAGTCACTTAGAACTAATTAACAAATCCATCAAAGTTGCAAGGTACAAAATTATTACAAAAGAAACATTTCTCTACAATAACAATGAAATCACTGAGAAAGAGCCGAGAATAGCCCCATTCTCAATAGCACCTGGAATAATTAAATACCTAGGAATAAGCCTAACCAAGAAAATGAAGAGCCTCCATTATAAAAGCTACATAATGTTGAAAAAACTAAAATATGTTGAAGCTTCCCCTTGCTCCTGGATAGAAAAAACTGATATTGTTATAATGGCTTTATTGCTTAGATTGATACACAGATTCAGAGTGATTCCTATCAAAATACCAATAACATTTTCTCAGAAATAAAAAAAAAAAAATCAGTCTGTATAGTATTAGTCCCACAATAGACGAAGTGACCCATGGAAAAGAACTGAAGATATGGAGACAACCTCAAGTACCCTCAGCTATCTGATCTTTGACAAAGTGGCCAAAAACAACACTGGAGACAGTCTCTTCAACAAATGATACTGGAAGAACTGCTTATCCACATGCAGAAGATCCATCTAGACCCACATCTATCACCGTATACCAAAAACAAATTAAAGTAGATCAAAGATCAAGATATTAAAGCAGAAATACCTCCTGGAGGACAAAATAGGTAAAACTCTTGAAGACATAGGTGTGGGCAAAGACTTTCTCAATAGGACACCTGATGCAAAAGAAATAATCCCTATAATTAATAAATGAGATTGTATGAAACTAAAACTCTTCTGCAGGGCAAAGGAAACTATCAGTAGATGAAGAGAAAAATGACAGAATGGGAAGAAATTTAACACCTGTCTCTTAGACAAAGGGATTAACACCTAGAATGTACAAAGAACTGAAGAAAAATAGACTCCTCAAAATTAAAGACCCAATTAAAACTTGGCCAATTGAAATGAATTGACAGTTCTCGGAAGAAGTACAAATGGCCAACAGATACATGAAAAGGTGTTCACCATCCTATCCATGAAAGAACGCAAATCAAAACAACCCTGAGACGTCATCTTTCCCCCGTGGTAATGGCTTCTATCAAAAACTCAAAAAGCAATAACGGCTGGAGAGGATGCAGGGAAAAAGAACTGTATTACGTTGCTGGTGAGACTATAAATTGGAATATCCACTATATAAAGGTGTTTGGAGATTCCTCAAAAAACTCAAAATAGAAATTCTATTTGACTTAATCATGCCTCTACTAGGTATCTTCCCAAAGAGTTAAAAGTACCATATCAGAGAAATACATGCATACCCATGCTTATAGGAGCACAACTAACAATAGCCAAATCATTAAAGGTATCGAAATTTCCATCAAAAGAGCAGTGACTATACACAAAGAAAATGTGATTATACGTGTGTGTGTGTGTGTGTGTGTGTGTGTGTGTGTGCAAACAAATAGATTTAAGTCATTTTTAGGCAAATGAATACAACCTGAGACCATTATGCTGAGTGAAGTGAATCAGACTCAGAAGATTATATTGTAATTATGTTCTTTTTAATATGAGAACACTAGAATATAAATAAATGTGTCAAGTTGGTGAGATGTTGGAACTCAGGTGAGATGGGAGTGAGAGGATGAGAAAGGTAGAGGGGGAAAGAATGTGAATGGGGCTGGAGGAATTGCTCAGCGGTTAAAGCGCTGGCCTAGCACTTACATAAGTGCTAAGTTCCGGAATTCAGTTCCCCAGAACCACATAAACCAGGTGTGGTGGTGCATGCCTGTAATCCCAGCGCTCGGGAGGCTAAGGCAGGAGGGTTGCCGTGAGTCCAAGGCTACCCTGGGCTCCATAGTGAGTTCATGACCAGCCTGGGCCACAAAGTGAGACCTTGTTTCAAAAAAAAAAAAAAAAAGAATGTAAAGCTGGTGTGATATGTATGTGTAAAAATTTTCAAGTTTAGGTAACTATTGTTTACCACACACACACACACACACACACACAAACACACACACACACACACACACACACACACACACACATATATATATATATATATATATATATATATATGTACATATATATACTATTAAAAATGGGAAGACATTACAGTGTGTCCTCATGCATTTTATTCACTGGATTGAATAAAATATTTTCAATGTGCAGCTACTGGCTCTTGGACAAAGTCAAAATCACTAGAAAAGATATATTATTCAAAATGTTGAAAAAGTCACAGGAGCATAAATAAAGAAACTTAAGAAAGAAACATCCAGAGCTGGTTCATCAAGTCCGAAGAAATAAGTATGTACAAAATGAGGGGCTTACTGGCAATATATCTTTTACTCTAATATCTTTTTTCAAATTTGAACATTCATTCTATTTTTGATCACACCTTATATAGTTGGTAAAAATGGGATGTTAATACAAATACATCAGCTCAATGTTCCCATTTTTTTCTAATTTTTCATATTGAGATATGGTGTAAGAGCTTAACTCTTAGAACGAACCACATATAGTTTTCAATATTAACTTATTTTGTACCTAAAAATTGTCATTTTCATAAGACTTATATTAAACAACTTTGAATAATTTCTGTAAGAATGGGCATTAAAAATGATTGGTGACCTGTTCCTTACTTATAAAGCTTTGGATGAGCTGTTGAGTTCTACAGGCAATCATACAGCTTGTGTGTGCTGGTGGCTCCTCTTTATATTGCTACCAAACACAACTTATATATTCTTACATCCGAGAGGCCACCTGCCTGGTAACTTGAAGTTAATCTCCTAAAAGAACTGTAGATATTTGATTTTGAGGGGATTAGAAGCATGCCTTGTGTACACAGGACATGGGTTCAATTCCTTAGCACCACACTTAGCAGGGTTTAGTGGTTCATGCCTGCCATCCTAGAACTCAGGAGGCTGAAACAAAAGAACTGCTGTAAGTTTGAGGCCATCCTGGGCTCTGTAGTGAATTCAGACCAGCCTGCACTGCAAAACAAGACAGTTTCCAAGAAACATTTCTGTTTGAATTGTTTATAAAAGATTTTGTTTAGGAACTTGAGGAATAGCTCCAAGATTAGACCACTTGTTAGTAAGCACAAGGCTCCCAATTCAGTCCTCCAACATTACATAATAGCTGGACATGGTGGCACAGACCTTCAATCCTGGTACTTAGAAGGAGCATTGCAGTTGAAGTGAGTAGAAGCCAATCTTGGCTACTCAGTAGTTCAGGACCAGCCTGAACTATAGAGTGAGACCCAGTCTCAAAAAAAAAAAAAATAAATAAAGGAATAAAGAAGGAGGAGGAGGAGGCAGAGGATTAAAAAAAAAAAGAAAAAAATTAAATGTTGGGTCTTTTACAAACCTAAGGAACAGTACTGGTCTAACTAGAGCATGAGCCCAGATTCCAGATTTCATTTCAGAGGTTCAATATATTCTTTACCAACACATTTTGTAGTGAGAATCTGGATTAGGAAAAAGCAATATTTGAAGGAAGTAAAGATGTGTCTTTTCACATTATTTCTTAATAGTTATACCAAAACATCATGGAGACTTCAAGATGAAAGTATAGACACCGGACAGAAGCTAGAACCTTCACCCCGTTAGTATAGAGCTACTTCAATATAGAATGAACCTCAGACTACTAACTATTATTGATACATGGGCCAGGGGACACATCACATAAACAAATGTTTTGCTGGGAATGGCATGTCTTGTATGAGAAAGACTCTGCCCTTATTCTTACTGATTTTAAACATACATGAACTCACACACACATATACATAATAGGTCAGGATTTTGTTGCAGGCAGCAGTGGTGATTTTTGGTCTGTTTTAAGGTAAGATTTATTTGTCTTTCCTTTTATTTCTTTCTCTTCACAGTTGAGAAGGATTAACATAATCTTACTTTTTTAAAGAACTGTTTATGCTAATTTGCTTACATTTAGCTATATAACCATGTAAAAATACCTGATAGATCATCCTTATGTGGAAAAGCTCAAATATTGAGGAGGAATAACCACCTGATACATTTTTCTTGTCTAGTGTCTATCAAACAATTCCATATCGTATTTAAAATACTATAAGCAAAAAACTCAGCAAGCTATTTCATTTCTCTATATCAATTTTGGCAGCACACAATAGTGGCATTACTATGTTTAATATCATGCCAAACAATACGGTGTATAAGGAAGAAATTTGAATTAAAGAAAGCTCAAATTTCCTCGTATGGCCTGGTTCTCTTTCATCTTCTTAAATCCCTATCAGTACAAGGAAGGTAAATATCAGGTTGTGTTATGATGGATGAGCACCAGCAGATGAACAGCTGGGCATAACGAAAACATCTGCTAGAAGCCAAAGTTCTTGTGGATTACACACATCTGTTGCTCAAGTTGACTGTGTCTATTGACACTAATGATAATCCTCCTTCTTAATAAGCTTAACATATGGAAAATGTCTCTGGGGACATCCTCAAGAGAGATGCTGCTTTTCTGTTGATTTGAAGATCTACCTGTCTACGCTATGACTACATCCAAGCTACTCAAACTCTGTATATATCTTGGATTAGACTCAGTATTAGTGAAAAGACTATTAAATGCTCCCCTTTTATTTAGCTATAAGGCTGATGAAAGGTGCCACTGTTCTCAATTCCCGTGAGTGTTGGGTCCAGTTCCTGAAGAATCTCCTCCCTTAGATTCTTTTAAAGTCCCGGGGCTGGAGGAATAACACAGCTGTTAGAACACTTGCCTAGCAAGCACAAGGCACTGAGTTAAATTTTCCAGCACCACATAAGATAGATGTGATGCCACACATCTGTAATCTCAGCACTCAAGAGGCTGAGGCAGGAGGATTGCTGTGAGTCTGAAGCCTGCCTGGACTGCACAGCGAGTTCAAGATCAGCCTGGACTGCGTAGCAATATCCTGTCTCAAGAAAGTCCTTAATAAACAATTTTCATCTTCCTCTTAATTCAACAAATTAAAGCAATATTCATCCCAGGATCTTCTCAGAAAGTAGTGACATTTCTATAACACAGACTTCCAGAAGTATGAGAATTTGAAGTCACTGTAATAATGTGCTTTATTCCACATTCTTCCCCTCTAATCCAGGTTCTTATAGAGAAATATTAAATTCTTCCTGCAAAAGCTGTAAATCTTTTAGCAACTCCTATAGGAACATTATATAGAAAGAATCTTCTCTTCTGGGGTTGAATTAGCAGATGATAATTTATCCAATACTATTATCATTTTAAATTTTTTTGTCATGCGGAGTCTCATTAGGTTAAAAAATATCTCATTGTTATGTTCCACAGAAGCCCTGAATTCTGGCTGAGTTGGCTCTTTATCCAGTTATAAACTAGACCTAGGGAGTGACATTTCAAGATTAACAGTGTATGCTTACAATAAACTTGCTTCTCAATCACAAAAACATTTTTTTCCCTTCAGAGGCAATTTCTCACGAAATATACTGATGATATTTAGTGAGAAATTGTGCCAGGGGTGTATAAACTACATCACCAAGGCAATCTCTATGGTCGATTAACATAGGGGACAACTTTTCAAACCCCCACCTAATACAATTTCTAACCCTCTCTGAGCCTTCACTTTATTGCTGTAAGTAATAGTTACAAACAAGTACAGAGTTTATGCACTGTATGTATAAGGATAGGTACAATTTAGAAGTAGTCACCTTTTTTCTCCACCTGAACTTATCATCCCTTCTGTTAAAACACTTCAGAAATAAAAATTTGAATCTTTTCAGAACATCTCACAACAGGGCTAAAATGTGTAGGTAACAAAACCATTCAAGAGTAGGGGGAGGGGCAAAAGAAGAGCGTGAAAGCCCTTGTCACTTTGACAAGAAACGTATGTGCACAAAATGCTCAACTCCATTGTAAACCTTAAATTCTGCACATGTACATATCAATAAAATGGGAAAAATATTCAAGAGTTAGTGTAGAAAGCGAATTAGTTTTATCCTTTTATTTATTTATTTTTATATTTGTTTGAGGCAGGGTCTCGCTCTGTAGCCCAGAGCTGGTCCGGAACTCCGTATGGAGCCCAGGCTGGCCTGAGACTCATGGCAATCCTCCTGCCTCAGTCTCTACAGTGCTGGGATTACAGGTGTGTGCCACCACACCAGGCTTTTGTGGTGGTGGGGAATTGAATTCAGGTTCTTAGTGCTTTCTTAGTGTTTGCTAGACAAGCACTTTAACTTCTGAGACATTCCTCCAGCTCTAGAAAGCAAATTCTATGATCAAGATGTAACATGTAAATATGCCAGTTTTTCACAATGACTGTTATCATCATGTATCATATATGTAGCTATGACAAAGGAAGTGCTATGCTTACTTACTGCTTCAAGGAGAACACTTTCTTCAGAAAAGAATAGGTTTTTAATTTTTTAATTTTTTAAAGTATTTGTCCATTTGAACCACACAACAGGAGTAGAGACTAAGCTCTGAGATTGAGTTCAGAAGAAAAGAGGTTCCGTGTGTAAGAACTTTACCAATCAGTAAGTGTTGAAAGACCCCAAGGAAACATTTTATTAGTCATCCTGACTTTTATGGTATCTCCCATAATTTAAAGAAAACCTTACAAGTATTTGCATGAGCACATTGAAAGGAAGTAAGTAAACACATCAGCATTGCTTAGCTTCAGTTACTTTGGGAAAAAATACACCTACTAGGAACAGAGACATATTTAAGATCATTAATGCATTTTATTTATCTGTTATAGCACACATTTATTACCATTATAGTTTTTTAAGTCATTTTAATGAACTTATGTGTATTCAGAAAAAAATGATCAAATCTTTGTTCTTCACACTTGTGGTAAGTGCTAGAATTTTCAATAACTTGCATTAGGGTTAACAAGCAGGGCATATTATAGGTAGTGTTCCCAACCACAGAATTGCAGCTGTGGTTTTAAGATTGTGTGTAAGTCTCATACCTTGGTGTCATTGAGAATCCACAAGCCACAAAAGTGATTGACCACACCTCATAACCAAGTGAAAATACTTTGTGGATTTTACAATATTGTATGACTATATCACTGATGTTATATGGAAACTTTTCTCTATAGTTTACCTTTTGAGAGAGGGGAATTTTTGCACAGCAAGAAAATTAGCTAAGAAGAAAAAGGAGAGTTTTGCGTGGATGTAAAAATTTTTTCTTTCCAGAAACAATTCAATTCAGGAACAGATTTTTCTCTTCTGACAAATTCAACTCTTTATCCCAATGTATGAAATTTGAACTTGGAGGAAGCTGTGAGGATTCATCCAACACAAGTCCCTTTACACAGGAAAGGCAACTGAGCAACTGGAGCTTTTAGATAGTAAGCGGTTATGCCAAATTCACAGAAGCATTGAGTGAACTACCACTCTAGTCTTTCTATTTTCCACTGTCCTCATAGTGTTGCTCTTGTAAGTTTTGCAGCCACCATGGGCGAGATAGTACAAAATAATAGTGTCCCCGAAGATTTCTTGCCGTAGTGTTGTAAAATAAATTTCCTGCCTAGATATTGTAAAGAAAAATGGAGAAGCTCGACTTCTGAATTCTATTCATGGATGTTGTCCTCATCGTGAGGAACTAGTGCCCGCTAAAAGGAACATTCATTACTATAAACAAATGTAAATATCCGTGAAATTTCCAAGAAGTAAATATGTGGTTCTTCATAGGATATTTGTGTGCACTGAGTTGAGCAGTTATAATGACCATTGAAATGCCTAAAAACCTCATGTCTAAAGAGAGTTCCAAAGTGGCAGTAATGTAGTGGCATAAAGGGAATGGGTTCTTCTGGGACTACTTCGAAATTATCAAAACAGTGAAGTAATCATTAGTCATGTTTAGCTTCCATTTTTATTGGTGACCTTACAGCCAATTTTCCTGACTGTATGTTTTGGACATAATGCAGCATATCAAACAATGTAAACAGAGAATATTAAGAAGGAAGAAGACGATCAATTTTAAAAATGTATGAGACATTGAAACTCTGATACTGCTTTTTTATGATAAAGGTTTAATTAAAAGAATAAAGCACTATTAATGATTTCTCATGGTAAAGTTTACCAGCAAATAAATAAATAAAACAGAGAATAGGAAATGAATGCTTGCTTTCCCATAACATTTTTACATTCACTATAAGGAGCATGCTGAGCGTTGACTTCAACATAGAAAGAGTTAATGTAGTGTACAGTCCATCCCAACTTATTCAGCCTGCTGAGTAATAGGTGGTCAGTAAAAGTGAGAATTCTATGTCACTTTCAAAAACCCCTGACCCTCTATTCTATTGACTTTATTTATAATATTATATGGTTACCACTTTGCCTATATTAAGCATCCAATCATTTCTTCTCATAACTCAAATCTTGACTATAACCAAAAATATACGTTGGTATTTATATACAGTAACTATCCAATGTTGGATTATGAGCCAATTACTGGTCTCTTTAAACAGTGCAGATTCACTTGTCACCACAAATTTGAACCATATATTATTTTCCCCCACTTAGAAGCGGGGGAAACTTAGGCTGGAGTAGGTAATACATGTAATTCGTGCATTTGTTGAGACTAAGAAGTCATGATCTTACTTAGCTAATGATGGAAGCCAAAACCATACTGTTTCCACAAAATCAATTCTTTTTCCCTAAGAAAATTATATCATTATGTATTTACAGCATGCTTTTCTCCAAGACACCTCATCGCCAAGACATTCTGAATATCTGCTCCACACAAGGAATACTTCTTTAATATAACGCACCTACAGGAGGGCAAGGCATGTCACCTCCACATTTTTTAAGAGCTATCACTCTTTCTCCTTTATCCAGGAGCTCTTTCTCTGCATTCCCATTCTTCTTTCTAAAAAGCTTTGGTTCAACTTCTGTGAGACAATCTCATTCACTGAAAAGCTCCACTGGTGTAAGACACCTGCAGAATATCTTCTCCATCAAAATCTTTCTTTTTTTGGTTCTATGACCATGACCTTCATTATTTTCATCTTTTTTTTACTGTTTTGATTTTACTTTCCTGAGGAAGGAAATTGTTCCCATGGTGGTGCTACAGGAAAGCAAAGTATTTTCCCTTTTTCTCCTCCTCTTCATTTTCTCAACATTAGCTTGACTTCTCCTCTTCCTGATCACAGGATTGGAATGGGTGCTATCCTTCATACAGTCTGCCCTTTGTTGAACAGAGTATAGTTTTTTTTAGTGATTGAAAATGCCAAATAGTATTGTTTAATCTTACTTTATCCTTTCTCGTGGTGAATTAAGGGCATTTAGTCCAAGTTCACATTGCTTCTGTTAAGAAAGTCAAATATAGGAAACTGTCTGCAGTTTAATGAACAAGTCTCTATGGCTTTTAAATATTTGCTCAATTTATTTACCATGAGATTCAGTGTTTCAGTTTTAATATGTAGGTTTTTGATCCACTTTGATTTGATTTTGGTGCACGGTGACAGGTGTGTGTCTAGATTCATATTTCTGCATGTGGATGTCCAATTTTCCCAGAATCATTTGTTGAAGAGGCTGTCCTTTCATCAGTGTGTGCTTTTGGCTTCTTTATCAAAGATTAGGTAGCTGAGACTATTTGAGTTTGTCTCTTTGCATACTCAGCTCTATTCTGTTGGTCAAACTGTATGGTTTTTTGCTAGTACCATATAGTTTTTAGAACTATTGCTTTATAGTATAACTTGATGTCTGAAATTGTAATGCCACCTGCTTTAGTCCTGTTACTCAAGATTGCTTTGGCTCTTCTAGGTCTCCTTTGGTTCCATATGAATTTAAGAACTATTTTTTCAAGTTTTGTAAAAAAATTTCAGTATTTTGATAGGAATTGCATTGAATCTGTATATCAGTTTTGGCAGCATAATCATTTTGACTATATTGATTCTGCCTATCCAAGAGCAGGGAATGTCTTTTCATTTTCTGTTGTCATCTACAACTTCTTTCTTCAGTGTAATGTAGTTCTCTATATGTAGGTAATATTCCTAGGCATTTAATTTTTTGTTGGGCTATTGAGAATGGTATTACTCTTCTGAGCTATTTCTCAGTGACTTCATTGTGGTGTAGAGAAAAGCTATTGGTAATGAATTTTTAGCATTTATTTTGTAATTTGCGATTTGGCTGAATTTGTTTATTATTTCCAAGAGTTTCATAGTGGAGTTTTTGAGGTCATCTATGTAGATAATCATATCACCTGCAAATAAAGATAGTTTAACTTTCTCTTTTCTGATACATATTCCCTTTATTTCACTTTCTTACCTGATTGCTGTGGCAAGTGTTCCAAGGACTATGTTGAGTAAGAGTGGTGAGAGTGGGCATCCTTGTCGTTTTCTTGATTTGAGAAGAAATGCTTTCAATTTTTCTCCATTTGCTATGATATTTGCATTAAGTTTAGCACATAGAGCTTCTATAAGTTTGAGAAAAGGCTCGCCTATGCCTATTTTTCTCAGAGGTTTTATTATGAAAAGCTGTTGAATTTTATCAAAGGATTTTTATGTATCAATTGAGGTGATCATGTAATTTTTGGTTTTGCTTTGGTTGATGTGATGGATTACATTGATTGATTTACATAAGTTGAACCAGCCTTGCATCCCAGGAATGAAGCCTGCTTGATTATGATGTATGACCTTTCTGATTACTTGCTGGATTCTATTTGCCAGGATCTTATTAAGGACATTTACATCCACATTCACTAAGGATATTGGTCTATAATTTTCCTTCTGGTTTAAGTCTTTGTCAGGTTTTGGGACTAAGGTGATGCTAGCCTCTAGAAACAAGTTTGATAGTATTCCTTCTCTTTCAATTTCATGGAACAGTTGGAGAAGAGTTAGAGTGAGTTTTCCCTTAAGTACTGAAAAGGCAAGGACTTTCTAAATAAGATACCAGAAGCAAAAGAACTAGCCCCCAGAATTAGCAAATGGAATTAAATCAAATTAAATTTTTTTTTGCTCTGCAAAGGAAATTATCAACAGTGTAAAAAGAGAACCAACAGAAAGGAAAAAATATTCACCATCAACACCTCAAATGGGCGGTTTATAACCAAAATTCACAGAAAACTGAAGAAAAGTAGGCACCTAAAATTCAAAGATTCAATTGAAAAATGGGCAAAAGTATCAGTGAAATATGAGTAAATAAGATAACGAAAGCTAGGAAATTCTGAAATAACTAGATTTGCCTTCATGTCTGTCGCTTTAAGTATGTTTATATGGTATAGATTTAAGTTCACTTAATGTAGCAATGTGATATAGTTTTAACTCTGTTTTGTTGTAGCAATTCACTTTTTAGGTCACTAATGAAAGTTTATCCTAAGGAAACTGATAGATGTAAAGACAACCTTATGAATGTACAAATATGCACCTTCCAGTATTCAGCTAAGGCAACTGAATTTTATTTATTTTTTCTCTTCTCTCCCAAATTAACTAGTCTTTTGAACTACATGTTCATAACTATTTTCTTGTGTGAGCTGGTGGGTAAGGCCAGGTTTAACAATAACAACAGAGTTGTAGGAAAATATGGGGAAAAAAACTTTTGGTGAATATCCCAATGATGGGATTGGTTGGATTCAGAAAGGAGATATCAAGATTTGACTACTGCGAACCCATTAGAGGAATAGGAAGATGGGGTAGATTGGTGACTTGAGTGAAATGACTTAGGCGTGGAAGATTAATATGTTAAACACTGTATGGTTTCTCGGACTTGGAAAACCCAGAACACAGACATTCTCTGGAACCATATGAAGTGATAGCCGGAGCCGGGGGAAGGGACAGGGAGGGGGAGGGAGGGTAAAAGATGGGAAGGGATTGTGAAGTCGATGTGATACATAGATGTACGAAACACCCAAATTCATTGTAAATACTATGTATTACATTTGTATATTAATAAAAATAGTGGGGAAAATGGGCAAAAGAAATGAATAGACAGTCCTCAGATGAAGAAGTTCAAATGTCAAATAAATACATGAAAAGATGTTCAACATCCTTAGCTATTAGATAAATGCAAATCAAAACATCACTAAGATATCATTTAACTCCAGAGAGATTGGCATATATCAAGAACACTAACAGCAATCAGTGCTGGCGAGGCTATGGGGGAAAGAGGAACCCTCCTGTACTGCTGGTGGGAATATAAACTGGTATAACCCTTATGGGAAGCAGTACGGAAGTTTCTCAAAGGACTGGAAATAAATATCCCCTTCGATCCAGCAATACCTTTTCTGGGAATTTTCTGAAAAGAGTTAAATACAACTCATAACGGAGATACATGTATACCCATGTTCATAACTGCACAACTAACAATAGCTAAAATGTGGAAGACACCAGAATACCCATCAACAGACCAATGGATACACTAATTATGGTATTTATACACAATGGAATACTACTCATCTATAAAGACAGATAGATTGGAGGCCTCTGTTGGTAAATGGATGCAACTTGAGACCATCATGCTTAGTGAAGTGAGTCAGAAGGAGAAGGTGAAATAGCGAATGATTTCTCTAGTATGAGAAACCCAGATCACAATTATTCCATAGAATTTATTGTGGGGAATAATGGGAACTAGAGAGGAGGAGGTGGGAGTGGGAGGGTCAAAAAGGGAGAGGGAAAGGATTTGTAATTTTGTCATGATATGTATATACACAAAATACTCAAGATCAATGTAAACTTCATGTATTGCATTTATACATATCAATAAAATGGGAAAAAATAAAGCAGCCATAGTGGAAAATTTGTAGCAAAAGCAAAATAAATAAATAAAACAAGTCCCTTTGGGGTTGCAACTTTATTTGAAGATCTTTGGATTCACAAGTGGAACTGCATTCCTTGGCAATTAATCTCCATTGTACTCACACAGATGCCAATTGCTTTTTTTAGATATTGAGTATTTACTCTGTTCATTTGTCTACCTGTACTGTACTGATGGCCACTGATTGCCAGACACTGGAAAAATGTCATCAAATTTCCACTGACCACTGTGAGTACCATGAAATAGCTAGTAAATTGTAGTCTACCTAGAACAAGAGAGTCCTAGTCTATCTGGCACAATTTCCAGAAGTACATGTCTTAATTCTGTTTTTTAGCTTTTGCTCTAGGATCAAGATCTACCTATTTGATGCGATTGCTGTCATTTAAAGAAATTAAATAAAATAGAAAAATATCAGAGATGAGTTCTGGGATCAATTTTCTTAAATGCAGTAGAAGAATAATGCAGCTTTCTATCACAGAATCAGGATATCTATTGAAATTGAAAAAATGGTCAAAATCAACTTCTCCTATTTTCTGAGTATATGAAACACTAATATTTGATGAAAAGGAGTGCATAGATTTCATCACATCTGATATTTAGAAAAGTATTGTGTTATGATTTGAGAGTGGTGGATATAATTGTGTATTTGAAATTATTCTATCTTAACTTTGAGAATGTTTTATTCATTGATAAAAGCCTTGCTTTTAAGGGTCAATTATGGAATGCTAGGGTTATTTTGAGAAATAGAAAATCATTCAGTGTTGCTGATTGTCTTTCTGTGTTGTAAGAAGCTTTAGGAAAGTAGAGAAAACACCTTGACAAAAAAAAAAAAGCATCAAAGTATCAAGTCAGAGCGCTGTAGCACATCCCCAGCTGTCTGTCTCTTCATTAAGAGCAGCCTCCGAGCGGCAATTGGCTCTCTCCAGTGCTTTGATTTGTTTTTTAAAATAACACAGCTTGAGCCATGGATTGCTATCCTTTTAAGAAACACCAGAACATTATGGACATTGATGAGCTTGAGTCACATACCAAGAGAGGCCGAATAATTTTAGGGAACTTCCAAAGCAAGGCCATTCTATGAAATTTCACTTTCTCTTCTCTATTGCTTTCAGCCTTGTTTCAACTATGAAACAGAAGTTATCATAGTTACCATCGAATATTATTCACTCTGGCCCAGAGTCCTCTTTAGAGGATGCTCATTGATTGAGATTGATACGATGTTTTGAGACTGTTGATTACAAAGACCTGTTGACCTAATTCATAATCCCATGGCTGCTATAGCACCCCAAAAGGACTCTGGGAAGAAAGATGGGTAGTTTTAACACCCAAGATCCTTAGCTGTAAACTCTAAAATACGTTTTTAGCTCTCTTGCCATATATATGTCACAAGAACACCCTCACTCTCTGTTTGCTAGTATCTTATGTCTTAAAATGCTTTTTAAATACTGAGATTTGCATCAAATGGGAGTAAAACTATTAAAAAATTCTTATAGAAGGCTTATCAAAAACATATCAAGGTCAAACCTAAATTAATTTTGAAAAATGTAGAAGATGTCCACCTACTTAAGTATTGAAAGAATTAATATTTAAAACATAATTATGGTGTGTTTTATGGCATCATGGCAGGAGTAATAGCACCTGGACTTTAAGAGAATGTTGAACCCAAAGACCTCCTTGATTATTTCTTGTGTATCTTCTGGATTGTCTCCTTTGATAAATAATGAAGGACCTCACAATGGGAACCTTAGTGCTTTCATCATTCAATTTGAATATCAAATCATTCTCTCTAGACCTCACTATGATATACAAAAAAATACAATTAGTGTAGAATGAAGTAGCTCAACTACTAGAACAACCACACTGTGAATATTCCATCACACATGTTCTTAAGTTTTATGTGCCTTAATTACATAAGACTAATTTGATTCACTACAGTGACTAAAAGCTAAAAAGAGTCTCAAAAACTTCAAGGAAACTCACACTGAAGGTCAGAGGAGAATAAACACCTCAAAGAATTGTAATGCAGTTAAAGGGAAGTCTGGAATTTAAAAAAAAAAAGGGTAGATTATTTTTTAAGATGTTTTTTACAGATCAAATTATTTAAGAAAGTTACTAGATCGGGTATGGTAAAAGTGGAGGCCATGAAAACAACGAGCTCATCTTAAAAGTAGATTTGTATTAAGAAAAGTAGTTCAATTTCCTTGTTATTATTCATAACAAGTTTGTTACCTTTTATTGGTTACCTTTACTGTGGCCATGATATCACAAGTGCAAGTATATGTCCAAATGTATCAATTTGTATATATTAAATGTAAGAAGTAGTTTATCTATCAATTCTACTTTAATAAAGCTGGAAAAAATTCCTACTAACCCAGCCCCAGCATATGGAATCTGGAATCAAAGAGTCACTTAAAGACAATCATGATTGTGGGTGGGCAGCAGGGAGCACACGTGATCTGGTTTGGGCTTCCCACGTGGAAGGCAAACAACCTAATCAAATCTGTTTTGGAAAATACAAATGCTAGTTAGCAAAGAGAAGGCAAATCATTTGAGCTGGGGACATTATCCATGATGACGCAGGCTGCATTCTGACTTTCAAAAATGTATTTGCAACAAAAACTGAAATACCAAGTACTATGACTAAGTAAGCTACCGTGAAGTAGCTGCTATTTCTTGACAATCAACCATCGGTCAGACACTATAATAAATATTTTACATCAATATCTGGTTTAATCCTCTCTCATCCCTACTATGTAGATAATATTTTTATCCACAATTTAGAAATGAAGAAACTAGGACAATATGAGTTTCGGAAACTTAACCAAGGTCACACAGCCTGAAAGTGGCAGAGCCAGGACTGAAACCCAGGCAGATATCCAAGCCTTGGAAACATCAGTAACCAGAGTGACTGTGCAACTCATTAATGACCTCTTTCTCTCATCTGCTTATGTATGCTTGCAATAAGCCTCCATGCCCAAGGAATCTTGCTGGGCCTCTTTCTTATAGCTTTAAGATTCTAATAGCATCACTTATATCTTACATTCCTGGATCTAAGTTATGGTCTATTTTAAAGTAGGATGAATCCCTCTATAGCATGAATCAGGAAAAGCTTGTAATAACAAATAGATATTGAATATGAAATACGTTCAAGACAATCTACTAGATTGTAGAATAGTATACAAAGAAACATTATAGATAGCCTCTGGCTTCAAGAAATTTACAATCCTAGTAAAGTGCAGCATGTATACCGTGTACATAAACAGAAATCTCACAATACAAGAAGCAATTGAGAATAACACTAATAACTAAAATTTAATAAAGACACACTATCTGCCAGACACTATTTAATGTACTTTATACAAATACTGCAAGGTTAATGCTATTGTTGCCCTAATACTACAGATGAAGGAACTGAACCTTAACAGCAATGAGGATTTCAGAAGCTATACATACAGCAAGCAACAGAATCAGACGTAAAACTCAAACTGGGTACAGATTCTGAGCCTTCACTAACACATGACAATTGTTCTTAGGGCAAATACTTGAAGAAGGGGCAAAGTAACTAGGAGTAAACAGGATGAAGAGAAATTTTCCACTAGCACCAAAATGATAAATGATGCTTTAAATGTGTGTTTTCATTACTAAGTAAAGTTTAATTATACTTTTGAGTAAGCAAACCTGGTATATTAAAACTTGCAAAATAGAAACATTAAAACATGAGCATTTGCATTACAAAGGTTTATTTGTTTCATCACAGGTTTCCTTAAAATAAGAATGTTTTCTATTGTGCTGAGAATATGATTGGATTTCTCACAATAAGGAAAGAAAATAATGTATAAAGCATGTCAATAATATACCTATTTTATACACCAGATTCAACTTTCTCAAATTTCATATGCATGCTCCAAAGCTTCTGACAAATGCCAAATAGAAAAGTAAAAAATACCTTAGTAATCACCACATCAAACTTCCACATTCTGTAGGTGAGAACACAGCGGCTCAAGAGCAGCTGTTTGGCCAGAATTGTACAGAGTGGAGGGGTCTCAACACTCATGTCAAATTTCTTTAACTTACCCCACCTCAATCTTTTAATAATAAGTAAAAACAACACCAATAAATGGTCCACAAATGATTCTCATTTTCCTTTGTTGTAATGTATGGGCACATTTTTCCACGAGGGTGTGAAAGACATGAAATATCCCATCGTAACTTGGGCATTTCTGTCACAATCCAAATTTTACTCATTTCTCTCATCGAATCCCTCTCACCTTGTTAATATCCCCAGAATGACTTCCATGCATGTATCCAGAAGCTGAGAAAGTGCTTAGTTGTGCTCTGTGACAATACTACTTTATCAGAGGAGTCTCATACGCTACGAACGTGACTTCAAAGGCATATAAATGCTTCCTAAAAGTGACGCAGGAAAGCATTCTCTGACAGTTCACCGGGACTGAAGGATTTACCACACAACTTACGGGAGTGATGCTCATACTGTTTTCCCTTGTGATTTGTTTGATGAGCACTGTGAGCAGTAAATAAATGAACTCTGAAAACAGGCAATTAATTCCCAAGAAGAATATTCATGTGGATGATCATAGATGGAACATAAGCATTTACTCTCTTGAATTGCCGCACATCTAACAGTTTATAGCCTGTGATTGGAATTTACATCAGGTCAGTATACCAGTTCTCATCCTTGGGGTATTTGACTCATATCATTTCTATCTTGATCTAGTTCATTAAACATGTAATTTATTGGTTATTAAACTACCCTGCAGTATTTTCTATTAGAGAAAAATAAAAAAATGACTTGTACAGCCCATGTGTAAATTGATACATGTCATGAAGACAAGAGCTGTAATTTGTTTCCAAATAGTACTTTTTACTGTCAGAACTGGTTGCAGCTTTTGAAGCCTAATCACAATGAAAACTTGATAAAATCTGTGGATTATACTGGGTTGGATACAAAAACATTCCCTTCGTAAAATCTATTGCTCTAAACGGTGTGAACTACTCGCAGCATGTACCTGCATAAGGTGACACATAAAAATGGAAAAATCTGAAAAAAAGAAAGTTTCCTTGGCCACGTGAGGTTATTTATTTCACTCTGTATTTACCCAACAGTAACTTACAGCAGCAGGGCAGACAAGAGTAAAGACAAATGTGGATCAAAAGGACAAAATAAAATGAAAATGAAGGACACATATGATGGAATATTTGCAAGGAACCTCTCCTTGGTGTTTCAAAATTAGATCATAAACAAACTCCAAGCCCAGGGGTTACGGTTCTGGATCGTCAAACCTTGCCTTGACTTATGGTGGCTGCGTGAACTAATCCTCCCCAAACACCAATGTTTGCTTTTTCTAAGCAGAATATTTCTCACTATAAAATACAGCATTCTCATTTCAGGAAAAGGTCAAATATGGATAAAAATTCCTTGCAGTACTAATGACTTTCTCCTTTGAATTCATATAGCTTCGTTCCTTCCAGATGTCCCTTGTTTGTTTTCAACTTCTCCTTGCTACAGTGCTAGAGCTATGCATGTTATTATTCCAAGACAAATAACAGGCTTCTCATTCCAGAACCATAATATATGTGAATAAGTTCTGGGGATTTTAAGGTTTTTATTATTAAATTTGCCGTGCTCTTTTACTCCAAATAATACATTGTAGGGAGATTCTAATGCCACTTAGACTGCATTATCATAAATGAATGCCAGCAATGTTTTAAGAGCTGCAAATTCTGCTACTTCACCTTCTATAACCATAAAACTCATTCACCCTACCCATCCTAATGGGGCTGGATTAATGAAGCTTTCAAAACTGCAACATTTGGTGCGGATTAGAGAAGTACCTGAAAGACGGGTTACTTGCAAATTCACCAGCAAAGGAGCTTGCGGTTTTGCTGCTGACTAGCGTGTTTAGAGTATCCTGCCGCACTCAACTGTCATGCACATGAGCGACGGGAAACAATGAAACAGATAATGCAAAGCACCAGGTGATTTACTGATCTCCTTATTAACCTGGGGAGTAGCCAAAAAAAAAAAAAAAGGATAATAAGGATAATAGAGCTGCCACAAGAGATGAATGCAACTCATCTACTTTTTCTTTCTTCAGGAGAGCCATAAGAAAGAAAAAATTCCAATACAAATAATTTGCTTCTAAAAACTGCCTACCTTGACCATTACCTTCATCCCTGAAGAACTAGTGTCCCTGATAATCTCGTATCCATCTAGTATTCCTGCAGAGCTATGTTCCTGATTTCTTTCCCTTCTTGCAGCATGTCTCCTTACTCTAATAACAGCCTCAAATAAAAGCACGCCTGCTCTTGCCACATTTCATACCTTCCAAAGTCAGGTCTTGCACGTGCTAGTCTACTGCTTCCCATGTGCCCAAGATAACCACATTAATCAGGCATACTACTTTTTTCATTTGCTTGTTCGCTGTTTCTTTTTTGAGACAGAGTCTGCACTTGGCTTAAGTGGTGCTGGAGAATTGAACTCAGGGCCTTGCACTTGCTAGGCAAGTGCTTTAACCTCTGTGCCATTCCTCCAGCCCCAAATATGTCACTTTTTTTCAAAAAACTCATAATCAGCTTCAAAGCCATTTGCAACAGTGCAGGTAGTCATTATTTCTTCAATGAAAGAAAATCAAAATGATAAAATAGCATAATTTGAATAATATAGATTGAGCAAGGATAGCACAAGTATTAGCAGGGAAGTATTTTCAATAAATTCACAAAAATATACAAAAGTTTTTCCTATCACTGCAGCCATGTAGCACTGGAAGAGTAAAGACAAGAATAAAACATTCTAAGTTCTTTGTGTAGTTTGTGTACAGGGGAGATTACAATGAACATTGCTGATTCTCAGGACTCTAAGAGATTGCTTTGAACATGGAAGGAATGGATAAATTTCTACACACATATAAGATGCCAAAATACAAACAAGATGATATTTAAAACTCTAAATAGGCCAATAAATGAGTGAATATATTGAGACAGCAATAAAGTCTCTACTTACAGAAAAAAGCCCAGGGCCTGATGGACTCACTGAAGAATCTTAACAGAACTTCAAAATGAACTGACACCGATACTTCTCAAACTTTTTTTGTAAAATTGAAAAAAAAGGAATGCTGCTAAATTCTTTCCTAGAAGTGAGCAATACTCTAATGCCAAGTCTTGACACAGATTTAATGAAGAAAAAATAACTATAGGTCAATTTCCTCAACAAACATGTTGATAGATATAAAAAGCTTCAATAGGATAGTTGCAAACAAAATACACCAACTCATTAAATAGATCATACACTATGATCAAGCTGGTTTTACCTCCGGGTTGCAAGGATGGTTCAATATTTGTAAGTTAATTAATATAGTACACCATATAAGTAAAAGCAAAGACAAAAACCACATGGTCATCTTAAAAGATACAGAAAAAGCTTTTGACAAAATCCAACATCCACTCATGATTTTTTTTAAAAAGGATGAAAATAAGTCTAGACAGACCTTACTACAAGCTGTTAAAAGCCATTTATGCCAGTCCTACTGACAACATTATACTAGATGGGAGGAAAATTGAAAGCATGTTACCTTTAAGTCAGAAACAAGGCAATAGAAGATACCACTCCTATTCAATATAATATCCAAAACGCTAGCCTTTAGCCAGAGCAATCACGCAAGAGAATGACATGAAGAGCATACATGTTAGAAAGGAAGAAATTAAAATACCCTGATTTGGAGATGACCTAATGCTGTACATAGAAGAACCAAAAAATTCCACCAGAGACTCTTAGCACTAATAATCAAATCCAACCAAGTGGTAGAATACAAAATGAATTTAAAAAAAAAAAAAAACTCGGTAAACTAAAAATGAAATCACTGAGAAGAGCTGAGAAAAATAATCCCATTCTCTGTGGCCTCAAAGATTAAATAACTAAATATCAACTTAACCAAGAAAGTGGGAGACTTCCACAATTAAAACTATATTACACTGTGAAAAGAAATTGAAGAAGGCTAATGTCTAGAATATAAAAAGAACTTAAAAAACCAGAATACCCCCAATAAGACTTAATTAATAATCATAAATTGAAATTAATATGCAGTTCTCAGAAGTACAAATGGCAAACAAATGCATGAAAAGTTCTGCATCCTTAGCCACCAGAAGAACGCATATCAAAACATCACTGGGATTCCATCTTATTCCAGTAAGAATGGTTATTATCAAAAGCTCAAAAGAACAACAGATGGTGATGAAGAGGTGGGGAAAAAGGAATGCTTGAACATTGCTGGTGGAACTGCGAACTATTACAATCACTATAGAAACAAGTAGGGAGAGTCTCCCAAACAATTACAATAAAAATTCCATTTGACTCAGAGACATGCCAAAGGTGTTTAAAACATCATATGACAGAGGTACAGGTGTGCTCGTGTTTATAGCAGCACGATTCATAAGAGCCAAGTTGTGGAAGATTACAAAGTGTCCAGCTGATCAATGAATAAGGAAAATGTGGTATATATATGAGAGAGTGCTACTCTGCCACAAA
The DNA here is from genome assembly GCA_004027205.1 of Ctenodactylus gundi. Classification (NCBI taxonomy): domain Eukaryota; kingdom Metazoa; phylum Chordata; class Mammalia; order Rodentia; family Ctenodactylidae; genus Ctenodactylus; species Ctenodactylus gundi. The sequence continues at coordinate 126,291 of PVKB01000008.1, read as the reverse complement.
GAAAGATAAAATGGAGTCAATTTTTAGGAAAATTGATATATCTAGAGACCACTATGTTTAGTGAAGTAATGAGTAAAGGAGTCAAAAGAGAGAAGGGAGGAAGCTGGATTTGTGGGAAGGGAGAGGAGATGTGGGAGGAGAGAATTGAGGTCAAGAAAAGGGGACAGGAGGTGAATGTGAGGTTGATGTGATGTGTATGTGAGGCAATTTCACAAGTTTCATGTAATTATGATCCCAAATGTATACTAATAAAAATATTAACTCTTGGGAAAAGTAAGGTAAAATAGAGATGAATATTTTCATAACTTTGGATATATAGTTGCACTAGTTATGGTAGGTTAGCTACTGTATCAGATAAACTCTGTTCCTTATGGTAAATTAGCTACTATATTAATTCTACTATTTCAGTATTTGCCTTCTAAAAATAATAAAAGTTTCTCAGCATACACTCTTAAACAGGCTCACAACATGAAGGTCTGTAATATACCTTCTGCCCCAGTCTGCCTTTTTGTGCTGTCTACATTAGGCCAATCATCATTTTACTCATTTTATTTTATTTTTTTTCCTTCATATTTCTTGGTAGGCCTTAGTTCTTTTACTGTATGACATATTTTTGAAACTAACCATGCTGGCTAATTTTAGAATTTTCTAGATAAAGATAAACAATATTAAAAATAGCTACATAGCCACTAATTTTTCCATTCCAAAATCAGTTATTCCAAACAGTTAAAGAAAGAAGAAATAAAGGAAACAGAAAATTATGACAAATAGAAAGGGCCTAAGGTGATTTTTAAAAAATCCAAATAGATCAATAATCACTATAAATATAAGTGGGATAAATGTTTCAGCTAAAAGATGATTTCTCTGATGAGCTTTTCAAAAATTCTATGTTAATATGCATTTTTCACATACATGGACAAAAAAATGTAAAATTAAAAGGTGCAAATATATTGCACAATAGTAAGTCAAAATGCCTGTAGACACATTAGTGCAAGGAAAATATAATTTAATTTTTTAAAAAGCAATGTAATTGATGAAGTGGGTCAATACATAATAACAACGACTCAATTCTCCAGAAAGACAACACGATTCTAAACCTCCAACAATCTAGGAGTGTACCTCACAATGAAGAAACAAATCATATAAAACAGGTGAATAATGCATCATCATTATGAGAAATTTTTACATAACTCTTTTAGTAATTGATATTTTTAAAAGATTAAAAATAAGTGGGATACAAGAGTTTTATTTATTTTGTTTTGTTTTTGAGACAGGGTCTCACTCTGAACTCACTTCGGAGCCCAGGCTGGCCTTGGACTCAAGGCAATCCTCCTGTCTGAGCTTCCCTAGTGCTGGGATTACAGGTGTGCACCACCACGCCCAGTTTATGTGGTGCTGTGGAATTGAACTAGGGTAGTTAGCTCTTGCTAGGCAAGTGCTTTAACCGCTGAGCCATTCCTCCATCCCCAGAATACAAGCGTTTTGAACCATGCTATGAGAAGTTTGCAGGTGTAGGATAAGCACATTTTTACAAGGAAACAAGGCACATTTAGTAAAAAGCAAGCTAAGCTGTAAGGATGGCTTTAACAAATGTAAAAGAATTAGTATCATATTAACCACATTCTTAAAATACATCTATTATACTCAAAATCCACATATTATTATCAATAACAAGAGTTTATTACAAACCAACAATAATCAAAGATTTTCAAACAAGCTTGTGGATCGAAGAACATTTACACTAAAAATGTGAAAATGCAGTTGTAAGTGTAATTGTGAAAAATTGTGCGTTGTAACACATGTGATGCACTTAAATTTGTATTTGCATGAAACTATTTAGCTTTAAATTGCTATTTTACAAAAGAAAAAGTTTGAAAATAGTGGTTAAACCATTCATTGTTGAATGAAGCAGAAAGCAAGCATGCAACGAAGAGGAAACGTGAAGGTTCAAGTCGGTACTTTGAAGAGATTTTCAAGTGGCAAATTTATAACTGAATTATTCAAAAGAGTATAGAAAAACAATATTAAGAATTAAAAGGTGGTCATAGCTATAAATGTTGATATTAAACAAATAATAAGGAAATTGTATATAAAACTATTTGGTAATAAAACTTAAATGAATGAGTAGACTTTCAGAAATTTTCACCCCTGAAAAAGCTGAGTGAAGAAGAAAAAAATGTGAACAATCCTGTAGTCATTAAACCAATTTGTTTGATTGAGGGAAAACAAAATTTCCAATGAAGAAAATATCAGTTGCTGAGAGGTTTCAGAGCTTTTCAAGAAACAAACTATTTAGTCTTACTCAAATTATTGCCTAAAATAGGAAAAGAAAAAGACTCATAACGCAGCTTTCAAGGCTAACTTTGCCTGTATACCAGAGCTAGAAAAAAATCATTTCAATGAAGAACTTGTATGTTTTTGGTAAACATGTACTCTGTTTTCACCACTTATCCAAAAATATTATCCTTTATGTGTGAGTCATAATGTTATTATATAATTTATTGTTATAGTATCGTTATTTGGAACTTTAAAAAAGTAATATTATTAACTTGAGAACACTTACAGGAATGCCAAGAGATTTTAGACTCAATAGACTTTGTATTATTTCTCAAAAATAAAGCGAAGGCGGGAAGCAAGAGAAGGAAAGTAAGCTTGAAATGCACAGAATTAACAGTTTGCAATTTATGTACACGTGCACATAGTGTTAGCCTCTCTCCTCCCATTACAGAGAAAGCAATTAAGATAATTCTCCCACCTGTGTTGTTCCCATCACCTCCGTCATTTCACCTCTTTAATTACTCTCATCTTACACTGTGTCTTCAAAATATCTGTTTACTCTTTTTCTATTGATTAATTTCAATTTAGTATCAGCATCCTTCCACTAATTTAGAAAAGCTGAAACCTGTGGGAAGTTCTTGACTCCTCAGTCTCCTCTGCTCCCAGCCTCCAAGGTCACACAATAACCAAGTATTCCTGCCAATTTTGTTTCTTTCCCAAGTGCAGCCACTGCCTTGCAGGAGACCTTCCTCAGTTGATGCGGATCTTTTTTTCACTCCTACCTCAAATCCATGAGCTTCTTTAGTAGTCTAATTTGTTTCTGTTTCTGTATGTGAAGTAGAAATTTAAATGTTTTTTGTTTGTTTGTTTTGTTCTGTTTTGTTTTGCTGACCACTATCGGATTGAACACAGGGCCTGTGCTTGCTAAGCAAGTTCTACCACTAAACTTTACCTTAATCCCCATGATCACCTTGAACCCACAAAAGGAATTTTTCTTATCTATCCTTAAGTCCAACAACAGTGGTGGGCTCAAACTAAAGTACTGCTGAAATGCAGACGCATTTTCGTTCACATAGATGTCCAACTTTTGAATGGAACCCACCTCGTCCTTGTGAGATAGTTGAGTGGATTTTGATGGGAAGGAGGTGCTACTAAGTTAAGAAAAAGTCGAGGTTTTTATTTTGACATGTTTATTATTTTGTGATCACAGACATCATCAGATGGTGATTTACTCTGAAGTTTTTGAAGCTGACAGGATAATATCATGTCTCAGGAAAATCGTACCTAAGTTAATCATGAAGCGTGGATCAAAGAAAAGTCAAAGACATGTAATGCAAGAATCAAACTAAAAAAGCAGCAAGGAAAACATCTCAAATAGCTTAATTTTATGTGATAATCATGGTAGTATCACTTTGTATTTAATAAGAACTTTCCTTCCAAAGATTTTAAAGTACTTTGAATATATTATCCTCTTCCTTTACTTACTACATCCCTGGGAGATTGAGAAGAAATTATAACTTACATACAAGAAATTTACTTTGAACACTTCATATTTTTGGTTCTAAATGTCAAATATTTCTATTTTTATTGTACTGACCTTACTAAGCATTGTTGGTGGAAATCATACAGCCATAGTTATGGCAAATACTATATAATCACAGCCACCACTGATCTCTAAATTCTTGATTGTATCTTTGTCATGTCACCAATCTTGGGTTTCTTTCTTCTTCCATTTTCTATGAAATTGGAGTTAGGTGTAGAGGATTGACTTGATTTAGATTCCATTTTTATACAAATATGTCACATGTGGTACTGTGTACTGAAGACGGAGTAATTGACAATTGTTTCTTTGATTCATTACATAAAGATTTGAAAAATCAATAATAATCTGTTTTTAAAGTGAACACACAAACGTGTCCCTTCCCTGCATAACATTTTCCAATGTGCATTATCTTTGGAATGAAATCTAAATGTCTTAATATGGAGTTTTATGAGTTTGTCAACTGTTTATCCCTCTGTTCCTTTATCTTCAGACCTTCCTTTCCTTGTATTTTAGGCTCCAGCCATGGAGATTTTGTAGTTCCCAGGAAACCCTCACTCCAGGCCACTCCAGGTGATTCACATGTGCTGTATATCCTACCCAAAATCCTTTTCCCTCACTTTTTTCTTTTCTTTTGTGGCTTTATGTTTGCTGAGAAAATACTCTGTCACTAAGCTGCTGCATCTCCAGCCCATTTCTCTCTCTTTCATTTCTTGTAGCTAACTTCACATGATTTCTTATGCCTACCGGAAGTTCAGCTTCTTTATGACAACCTACCCAGAAGTCCAGGGCATGGTTTGCTCCACCTATTAAACACTGCTACTGCAGCCAAAATTTAAAACTTCATTATGTTTTTGACATTGTATGAACTATTCTCCTCAAGTATTTGCATTGGTCATGACTGTATTTCCAAAAACTGAAGAGCTCCCAATACGTAGCAGTTCCTCAGAACTTGTGAAATAAACACTTATGTCATGAAAACATCAGCTTTTGTTTTTAAATATGTAATAAAATGTGTTTAAATTGCACTCCTGCAATACATTAAGCAAAACAACTTCCCAATGATAATAGAAAATGCGTCCGAGTCATGATGATAGAAAAGTTATTGCACTTCTTCCCCTCTACTTCTGTGCATTAGGCCCATGACATCCATCCATACATACATACAGTGACCTACCATCTTAAATTAATATGATATATATAACCAACTTATTTATTTATTTTGTTTGGTGTCTGGGATTTTAATATATAGCAGACCTGTAAGACAAAAATCACAGTTTATATTTTACAATACAACTTAATCGTACCTGCTTTTCCTAAATAGCAAGAAGCTATTGTTATGGTTTGGATCTGAAATGTCCCCCAAAAGCCTCGTGTATTTCTGGGGCTGATTGGAAGTAGGAGGCAGAACCTGGGAGTGTCTACAAGGGCTCTGCCCTTCCTCCTCCACTTTGCTTTTCTCTGGCTAGACCTCTGCCTTGTGCTTCCGCCTTTGCCGTCACCCATGAATGGATTGTGTGAGACGTTCATTAACCGTGAGTTACAACAAAGATTTCCACCCTTAATTTGTGGACTTGGGGTATTCTGTCCCAGTAACAACTAAGCATCTAGGACAAGAATCAGTACCAGAAGCCAAGTCATTGCTGGGACTTTACAATAGTTTAGAAGCCTTTGGAACTGGTTTGTGTGATGAGTCTGGAAAAGTTTAGAGACTTTAGCTAGGGAAGCCTTAGAATTCCATGATCCAGGTTTGTTGGAAGATTCTGGTCGAGGCTTGAAAGACAGAAATGGTGATAGAACTGAGGACTGTAGTGGTTGGGCTCAAGAAATTTCAGATAGGAAGGAAGATTTCATTGGCGATTGGTTTAGAAACCATGCGTGCCATGCTCTGGAAAAAATTGTGTCAGCATTTTACCCTTTTCCTGAGACTTTGACTGAAACTGAGATTAAGGGTAGTGAACTACATAATCTGGTGGAGAAATCTTTAAAACAGTCCAATATTCAGGCTGTCACATGTATACTCCTTGTCGCTTTTAGCCAGCTCTACACTAAGAAGCAGGAGAAAATGGCAGAAGAGCACATGGTTGTTAAAGAGATTAGTGTTAAAAAAAAAAACTTGAAATGAAGTTTAGAAAAACGATGCCTTGAGGTCATCTCAAAAATCAGCAAGGCCCCACCATTTACCAATTCAAGGGTGGAAAATCAAAAGACCTTCTTCTGAGAAGAGTATCCTAGGGCATCCTGTAGGGCCAAAGAAAGAAGTTGTTTGCTAGAGTATAGCCATCTAAGCCCCCAAAAGCCTCGATTGTCCAAAGGAGCCAGACTGTGGCTCAAGCCAGTGAAAGATCTTGGCAACATCTACATGGTACTAGTTTTAAAGGAATGCAGAGTACAAGAGTTGTAGAGTCATGCAGGCTTCTCCCCTGACTTCAGAGAAAAGCTGTGGAGACCAGGGTGTGAAGCTGCAAAGGGGAAGCCCAAGGTGCAGTGGAGACCCTAGAAATTTGGAAATGCTAGAAACATAGATCATCTGCTGAAGAATTCTACAGACTTTGAACAGAGCCAGCCCAAAGGAGGAAGCTACAGACTTTACAGCCAGAGGCAGTGCTATAAAGACAGGGCCACTAAAACCTTTTGGAGCTCACATCTCACCACAGTTTCCCCAAGTGCTGGACACAGAACTACAGGACTCATTGAAGCTTTGATCCTTGCTGTCCTAGGATGAAATCTTGATTGGTCTCTATCCTCCAATTCCTCCCTTTTGGAATGGAAATATTTAACCTGCACCACTGCTTGTTGAAAATGTTTAACTTTTCTTTGATTTTCACAGGGGCCCACAACTGAGTTTGCCTCGTATCTCAGAGATTTTGGACTGGGACATTTTAACAGTGCTGGAACTGTTAAGACTTCGGTAACTCTTAGAGAGGGATTGAATGCATTTTTGCATTTGTGGGTCAGAAGCAGAATGGTATGGTTTAGCTTTGGAATGTCCCCCCAAAGCCTTATGTATTGGGAAAACTATGGAACCATGTGCTATTGGGATATAAGGCCTGGTTGAAGGCAAAAAGCTTGTGAACAGGACCTGGAAGGGTATACTCTACCTCTACCCTTCTTCCTTCACTTGGTTTTCTGTCTGCCAGACCATGAAGAGCTTTTCTTTGCCTATACATTGCCATTTGCTTCCGTTATTGCTGGATGCCCATGAATGGACTGCATGAGACCTTTTGAATCAGTGAGCTAAAATAAGTCTTTCCTCCCTTAGTAGTGAGTTAGTTACTTATTTGTTGCTGGGACAGAGTACGTAACAGCTGCAATTTAAAAGAGAAAATATTTATTTCAGTTCACAGTTTCAGAAGGTCATTGTCGACTGCAGCTGGTAATGGTAGAATCACATGGCAGAGATGCAGCTATTCACAGCATGTTAGATGGAAGCCAAGAGAAGGAGAAAGGATGGAACTGCATATTCTCTTCCAGGCCTTGTCCCAGTGCCTGTCTCTTTTAAGATGAGCCTCAGTATTCTACCCCTTCCAGGTTATACCTCAGTCATCCATCTCCTTCAACTAGACCCCACCTCGTAAGAGCCTGCAAATATATGAGGCTCTTAAGAGACATTGTAAATTCAAACCACATTACAAATTAACACTATTTATCTCTTATTCTTTGTATCAGCATCGATTCCTCCTGAGAGACTTTCATTAACAGGGCTAACAATGCTTTCATCTGGGTTATACTAAAATTTCAGGCATATTGATAGTATTACACATACCAATATTATATACATCATTGTTATGCCTGCTAAACTGATGTCCATGAGGATAGGTACTAAGCAGTATTTACTTCTACATATTAAATATCTAACATAATGGCACTTAGATTTTTACTTCATAATTGCGGAAATGCTGATAAGACATGTTGTATTTTCTTTTCTATGGTTAATTCTCAGGTAATACAAGATAGGTAAGTTTGTCATTATAGTGGTTGTGATAGTAATAGTGGTTACCTTGACACATGAATTAAATCAGGATTATTGGTCAAAATATAACAGTAAGAAAATGATTAAAATGTTGGGTCCCTAAGCAATGTGGAAAAGAGGGCGGAGTGAATATAGGAATCTAACAATAATCTTTAAAAGCAAATCCCCTGAAAATGGAGGAAAAAAATAGACAGAAAAAAATCTAAAACAGAGAACATTAAAAGAAATGAAACACACATTTGCAACACGCATTTTTAAAATAGAAAATATATGCATGAATGTTAGTTTACTTAGCTAATTGACTAGTAGAGACCTCAATGTCAGTGTAGAAAATGAGAAATAACCTAACTTAAAATGCATTTTCTCTGCAAGGTTCAGGAATTAGCATAACTAAATACTTTTGGAATTGAAAAAGTTAAAAGAAAAAGGTTCCAATTACAAGATTTGGGTGAAAGTTTAATCTAAAATAATCATCTTCCTTATTCCAGATCTAAGATACCATCTTCACTCGCCTTCCAAAGAACTTTATCTACTGCCATAGGGAGAAAAAGGTCACTGAACTAGAAACCTCTAGGTACAGTGAAACTGAGCACTTCATCTAAAACAAAGGGATCGAGCAATAATATGCAAAAATAAAATCAATGCTTCCCTCACTAAAATTGCAGAACTCTGAACACCAGTCCTCCTTCCTCCAGGAAAGAGACAGGACGTCTTCTCTGGAGAAAGTGATGAGCTCCAGACGAAAATGTGAATATATAGACACCAAAGAGTTACTGATTAGCAGTCCATCCACACACTCAATAAACAAGCTGCATCCACAGACTGAATTACAGTCAGCAGTTTCACAAATGAGCAGACAATAGTAAAGCAAAAATTATTCATGATTCTTGCTAAAGCATGGCAAGGCCGACTTTATTTAGGGCCATTGAAATAAATGTACACTACAATGAAGTTTCTGCAGTGGGGGAGAGAGGCCAGGCTGGACTTCGAATACAGTGTGGGAAGTGAGAAACCATAATCAAGAAGCAGGGTAAAGGTAAGTGAAGGAAAAGTTACTGGGAGAAATTATCATGAAGAAAGGAGGATTCGGGCTAAGTCAACCAACAGGATTTCTGATCAACATACCAGAGATATATATAAAGTGTCACCTGGGGCATAAGGAGGAGTGTGAAGAGTTCTTGCTGACTTGACTTACCAGTTCTTTGCTAAAAGTGGATTTTATAAGGAATTAAACAGACGGATCTAAGAGAAGATCCAAGATTCTGACTAAAGTGTGGTCAAGCAAAGAATCTCTGTCAACGAGAAAAATTTCTACACCCTGAAAAATGTATCCAACATATAAACTGAAGAGATAAAGAAAAATAAAAAAAAAAACAAGGAAAAGACTGGAAGGAATTTAAGATTGTGAAACAGGAAGAGAAGCATATAAAATGCTTAAAGCTATACTTGGAAAACAAATCATCATGTATGCATGAAGGAAGGACAGAATGAATTAAATTCAAATATTCAAAGAGAAAAGAACTTTTTGAAACTAAACAAATAACAGGTAGAAATATTTCAAGTACATAATTTAAAAATTATATTTTCTAGACCTCATGATATCCATGGTATATCAGTTTTATAATGTTGATTTTTGTGGTACATTTTCATTCTAAATAAATATTCTCATTTTTTACCTATCACCTAAAATATTTTTCAAAGATTTACATTCATTCTCTTAACATGGGCTCCCAAAATCTTATATAAATTTCAGAGTCCTTAAAATCTCCATTCATCCCTTGAAACACTGCAGTTTTCCAGGTAGTCGTAACTAATCCTGGAAGTTATTCTCAACGCCGCTCTTTCACCCCACATCCAATCTGTCAAGAAACCTTCCTAACTCTGCCTTCTGAATCCACATGCACCCTGGCCAGTGCTACTGCTACGGTGCAATCAACCATTATGACTTCCCTCAATTCTTGCAATTGTTGCTCTGTGTTTCTTCCTGCTTTCACCGTTCTTATCACAACAGCCAGAGATTTATGTTCTTAAAACTGAAGTCATATAATATCACTTCCTTCCTCAAAGCTCTCTAATGACTCTCTAGTCACTTGAACTAGTTCAAAATTTCTTCCTTGACATCATCTGGAGCAATTTTTCTCCTTGGATGACTCCGATCCATTCAGACTGAACATTTAGCTTTTCTTAGAACATACTGGGTATGATGCTCCCACAGTAGAGCCTTTTGCGTGTTTCCTCTGTGAGAGTCACCAGATATCTGCAAAACAATATGTCTAACTTCTTTCAAGTTTTCAATTAAATGTTGCTTACTCAAGAAAGCCTACACTAAACTAATCTATCTAAAATTTGAACCTAATTTATTCCTGTTCCATCACCCAGGCTGTTAACCACAATTTCTATGTCTTCTTTGTAGAGTAACATTTTTCACCTTCTAACATATTGAATACAATTAGTTCTTTTTATTTGTAGATTAACCAACCCATGAATCAGAAACATTAGGAAAAAAAAAAACCTAAACAAGCCTGTTGGTACATGCTTGTTAACTCAGCTATTTGAAGACTGAGGCAGAAGACTCACAATCACAGGTTCATAGACAACTTAGAGAGACCCTGCCTCAAAATAATATGTTTTGGAAAAGTCTGAGTGTTTGCTTAGTGGTAGAATGCTTGCCTAGCATGTGTGAAGCTCTGGATTCTATCTCTACCACCACAAAAAATTGAAAAAGTATTAGATCTACTATGTACTGAAAAGAAACAGATTTTATTTTCATTAGATCCTAACTCATACAACATAAAAACGATTCACATAGCATTTACATTGGGTTAAATATATAAGTAATCAAGGGATGATTTGCAGTGTGTGAAAAAATGTACACTAGCTATATGCAAATGCTTCGCCCTTTCATTTGAAGGACTTGAGAGTCTATGGATTTCACTATCTTCTGTTGGTGAGGCCAGAACCAACAAATATCAAGAAATAATTGTAATATATTTGCTATGCTTGTAGTCCCTCATTGGAAAAACAACATGAAAATAGAGACTTTTGTCTTGTCCTTAGCGTCTAAAATGGTGTCTGACATATATAGAAGGGGCTCAATAAATATATAATGAATTTGACTTCAATCTACAGACTTATGAATGCATATGTTGTTGTGAAGCTATAACTACATAGTCATACAGACTGCAAATACATACAACATCTCCAGAGGATATACAAGAAGACAGAACTATCAGTGGAAGAAGGCAGAAAAAAATGCTTTGCATCATGTACCTTTTTTGTATTCTTTAGTATTCAAATCACATCAATGAACTTTCTTTTCTATAAGTGAACCAGTGAAAACTTGAAGTTGATTTTCTCCTGATAGTAGGGCCTCACACAACTTTTTCTCAAATTCAACTTGGTAAATATTTTTTAAAAATTCTTTGAAACCCAGATATAAGATTCAGTGGACCATGAAGAAGTATAGGGAATTAAGTTGTGAAAAAGAAAAAAAAAAAACTTGACTGCAATACAATGAAAATGTACTTTGTATTCAGGTGCTGTGCTGTAGTTGGGATGTGGGATGTCCCCCAAAAGCCATATATTAAAGGCATTTCCCAGCCCGTGGTGCCATTGGGAAGTGGAACCTTTAAAAGGTAGGGACTACTGAGGAAATTAAGTCTTTGAGGGTACATGCCTTTAAAGAAATTGTTGGGACCCAGCCTCCTTCCTCTCTTCTTTTGCTTCTTAGACAGTAGGAAGTGAACAGATTCTTCTACCATGTGCTCCTGTCATGACATGCTGTGTTGCCACAGGCCCCAAAGCAGCATGTCAACAAACTATGGACTGAAACCTCTGAAATCATAAGCCAAAATAAAATTACTTCTTATAGTTTGCTAATTTCATGTATTTTGTCACAGTAAAAAAAAAAAAAAATCTGACTAATACGTGCCCAAAACTGTAACAGAATTAGCTACAAGTTAAATAAAATACTTTAAAAAATAAGAAATTAAACATAAAACATTAGGCTGGGGATATAGCTCAGTATGCAGGCCCTGGATTCTAATCCTAGTAGAACAAATACATAGAATTATCCTGCTTGTATTTTATAACATCTCTGTAAGATGTTTATGCATCAAAAATTACAAAAGGAAGAACTTTTTCCTTTTTTTTCTTAAATGTTTTAGAAGTACCTCAAAACTTAAAATTTGCAGGACTAAAACAATAGCACAGTGTTTAAGCCCTTGCCTTCCAAGCACAAGGCCCTGAGATTGATTCCCCAGCAACACATAAGCCAGATGTGGTGGCACATTGCCTGCAATCCCAGTATTCAGGTGGCCGAAGCAGGGGTTTTATGTTGAGTCCAAGGCCAGCCTGGGCCACATAGTGAGTTTAGAACCAGCCTCAACTGCAGATCAAGACTCTGTCTCAAAAAGCAAAAACAAAAGCAAAACTTTAAAATTTGCAAATAGCAGTTGTGCAAAGAATATTCACATACTCATTACATCTATTCACCTATTAGCATTCTACACCATTGGAAAATAAATTGCACAAAGTTCTTTTGCTCTAAATGCTTCAATGAATACTTTCTCTAAGTAATAATAGTAATAATACTTTTGTCTTAGTTATTCATTGCTCAGACAGAACACCTGACATCTACAACTTAAGGAAGTAAAGATTTATTTTAGCTCACAGTTTCCTGAGGTCTCAGTTCTTTCATGGGTAGTTGGCCATGATGGAAGCACAGATGGAGATGAGCTGTTCGCAGCATGGCAGACAGAAAACTGAGAGAGAAAAAGAACAGAGCTGGTGGATATCCCTCCACTTCCTGTCCTAGTTTCCCTCCCGGTGTCCCACCTCTTCCCACCAGGCCCCACCTGTTAACAGCACATGATTCCATAGATAGTGCACAACAACATTCTTACATGATTATATAGTACAGTTGTCAAATTCTAGAAAATTAATGTTAAATGCATGTGCCAAGTATATTTCAATTTCAGGCGACCTACTATTTTCTTAGCATTGTATTATTCTGTGTTGTTTTAGAAAGCATATACTGCTTTTATAATTTTAAAACAATAGTAATTTTTTAATTATCTGTGGAACTGGACTTGAAAAAAATCTTCTCAAGTTGTAATTTCATAGGCCTCAAGTAGGATGCCTTGGAATAATTATTTTTCACAGAGCAGTACACATACATGGATCCGATGCAAGACTGCTTTCTTTTTCCAGAATGCTACCAGTTACTTTCAGGTCCTCTGTATTTCTGACTGAAAACCAAGATGACACTTGTACAGAATCCTGAGGCAGCCTCACACTCAAGGGGACTTAGTCAAGAACGATAGGGCTTCTACGTCAGTATCCTCTGCATTATCCTCAAATACCGAATATTCCTCATGTCAAGAAAATGTTTGACAACTTTTGGTTTCATTTTGGGTTGGTTGGTTGTTTGTGTGTTTGTTTTTAATAAATTCAAATAAGTTAGTCCTGTTGTCCTGAAATGTGAATTGTGTTGTTTCTTATTTTTCAGAAAAAAGCATGAGCACCTAAAAGTGTACCAAACTGTCTTCTTTAGAACCTTGAAATCTTTGTAAATGATTTCCCATCTATTCTACTTTCCTGCTGATGGCGCACCAGTGCCAATGCCAACAGAATGTTTGAGTAATGCACTCGATCGTAGACAGCATCCTCAACATAATCACTGGGCAGCCTGAGCAGGCTACTGGAACCAGGGAGAAGCAAATCACCAACAGAGCTTAGGAAATGCAATTCTCCTTGCAAAGGGCCTCTTTTAAATTTTGTAAGTGTGGAATTGACAGAAGATGAGTTTTACATTGTTTAGACTGAAGATGAGCTATAGATTTCATTCTAAAATACATAAAACAAAATTTTGGCTACAAATGGATGCTGGACGCATTTTGAATAAATTGTGCTGGACTTACAAACTTCCACAGCATAGGCCCCTTCTTGGGCAAAACAATTTGAAATCTATTCACAGAACCATTAAGAGTGTGTATATTGAGCCATTTAAAGATAATCAGTAAAATAACTAACCATTTTTATGAAACCTTACATCAGAAAAGTGGAGACTGCAGTAGCTAAAAGTTATTATTTTCACATTTTAAAACTCCAAATGTATAGCACATACTAGCTTTTCATTAGGAAAATTATTCTATTATCTATAAAGCATATAATATAGATTAAGGCCATTAGGGCAAGCATTATAACACTATATTAATAGAAAAATAAATTTAAATTTAACAACCTCCAAAGTAGTCTACTGAACCATAGCACAGTGGGTGCTGAAAGTAGCAAATAATGTTGAAAGTGACTGAGAACTTATTTCTGTCCTCAGTGGGGACCGGCAATATATAACCAGGAGATTTCTCCACATTAGCAAGACATTCCACAGTAGGAGGGCTGGAAATGGGAGCAATAAACAGTTAACTGCAGTATGCCTTAAGGCCCTTTTGAAGACCAAGAACATAAGACCGGGCATATTAATAACTCTTACATTATGGCTGCCCTGCAGGTGAAAATGGAGGCTAAAGATGACTGCTATTCGTCTTTCCCACCTGCCCCTACACTGTTTTCCCGTACTTCTTGGCTTAGCCTCGATCCTGGAGCAAAGCAAAAGGCTAGACTGGGAAACTTACCTGGAGGAAAGTTAAAAGTAAACATCAAATAATTTTTTTATATTAAGGGGCTTTTTTGCATGAGGACAATAATTTTCTCCTCACAGCATCTAAACCACATGATGCACAGTGAATCCACGAACAGTAGTATACTCAGACAAAATAACTGTCAGAAAAAGAGAAAGAGCTCAGAAATGCCTACGTAGCCGGGCATCGTGGGGCACTCCTGTCCTCCCAACACCTGAGAGGACAATGTAGGCAGTGTAATGAGACTCCATCTAAAAAAAAAACCTACTTAAACTTTAAAAATACAGAGTTCTAAAAAATTTATATTTGTCTAATCCTCTTCCTACTCTTCCTATCTCTTCATTCACCACTGCCTTGTCATAAAATATTTTACAACACTATAAATAACTAAAAGAAGACAACAAAACAGGAATGATGGGAAACAGGGAGCTAGACTTTGTGGAGATGGGAAGATGATATGGGAATGGGAGGGATGAATGGAAAATAAAAATCATATATATATATATATATATATATATATATATATATATCACATACATTGAGTTAAGACAAACCTGGACTAGAGTGAGACCTGTCTCAAAAAAAGATGTGATATATATCACATCATATATATATATATATATATATATATATATATATATATATATAATTATTATTTATCACAAATACTACTAAAGCAATATTTATGGGAACAAATATTTGCCACAGAACAAAAGGGAAGAGTTGTTCCCAATAAACATTTCCCTCTAAAGCTTTCAAAAGGTACTACCAACAAACCCTTCAAAGACTGATAATAGAAATTAAAGAACACATTTAGAAGTGGGACCCATTCACTTAATACTATTTTGTTCTTTCATTCGACTAATTTTTATTGCACTATTGTGCAGTGGAAAGGGGGTGATTCCCTTACTATTCTTTATAAAAGGTCATGGCTAAGACCTATATAAAAATAATGGCATAACAAATATCTCAACACTCACGTGCATGACAGCGATACAAAATATGGAAACTCAAAGAAAGGGCCAGATAGTGGAACTTAAATGCCTGCCTCAGAGGAAATGGATAAGGCAGGTACAAGGTACAACGGAGGTGAGGAATGGAGGCTAACCTTAGGAATGCGTGTGTTACTATAGAAATATTCTCCCAGGTAACTTCTCCGATTTACTCCAGAAGAATACAAGAAAAGTTTATGTAAATGTCCTTAATTTTTTTCTGATCACTTGATAAGATTCCAAGAAAGAGAATGGAAAGCAGTTGCATTTCTTTTGAAATAATTTTTCTCAGACAGAGTAGGGGAATTTCAAAGAGACAATCTCTGTCTACACCTGGAGCACATCCTGATTCTCAGACTACTTCAGCTGAGCAAGACAAAGCACCACGCAATTTAAATTATTACCTCCTCAGCCCTAACTATAAGGAAAGGGGATCAGCCACCACCAAAGTTAGCAAACAGTTATAATAATACTATGTAATTTACACAAGATTGTGTGTCCAGGCTATTTTTCTGCAATAAAATGACGTATGTTAATTACATTTAATTATTATCTTTTATAATCTGAAGGTTGTGATATATAAGCATTTAAACAGCTTAATCTCAAATGTATTTCAAATCTAATGTAATATGTTTCAAAAAATTAAACCACATCCCAGGTTGTTTAAATATTTGCATTTTATATCAGAATGAATTAGAGAAATTTTCTGAATTTTCAATTTCTAACTAAATTCTTTTTCAGACTAAATTAAGACAAAAATCATAAACCAAGTGAAGTTTTATCATCACTTCACAACTTCAATAAGTAGTCAAGTAAATGATCATTGAGTAAACATTCTTGAATCCTCATTAAAAGTTATACATTTAAGAATCTACCACTCATAATATGTAGCATTGTTGCCTGTAGAGACATGACAGCTGCATGTCCATGTATTAGAAAACTTGATTGGCTGCGGTGAAAATACAGAGAATACCAACAACAAAATGAATCAAAGGGATAATTTTGCCTATTATGGTTTATTTATATCTTTATATAAATATTACATGACCACATTGGTTGAAAATGTGTGATCATTAAATATCACTGGAAAGGAAAATTAAGAGTATTCAGATAAGAAAACATGACAGTTAAGCAATAAAAATGTCTAGGTTCAACACATTCCCTGATGACTGACAATACTTTCAAAATATATGAACCCACTTCTCTGCTTAGTATCGTCAACATAATTAAACCTTCTTCTAAGGTCTTAGGCTGCTCATATCGCAAGTCAATGATTTCTGGAGAGGACATCAGAGAACAGCTTTACGCAGTGTTCTCTTAGAAGGTACCCCGGAAGTAGGATTTTTCGTTAAGTATTTTCCATGTGATTTATTTTGTAATTTGGCTGTTATGTCTAAAATGTTGGGTTATAAAAACAAAACACAGACACACACATGGAATTTCTGGCTTCTTGTAAGAGAGTATGTTCCTTTGAAACTTTTTAAATTAGCATAATATTAAATTATAATTATTATATTATACTATAAAAACTCTTCTCTGCATTTTTAACGTTCTACAGGATATATTTCAGCAATCCATTTTAAAATTTCAAGTTATATTTAAAAAATTAATTTTTAAAACTTCCAACTTGTTTTACTGATATTTTCCTATTATAAAAGCCAAGCAGAGAAAACCTTATCAGACAAATAAGAAGTAATACTCCCATGAAGCTTGATAAAAGAGGTTTATGAAATTATCATCTTACTCTGTAGATATTTCCCTAGATGGAAAATGAAATGGAAGAGGAAACTGAAAAGAAAACAATAGAAGCAAAAAGCAGATAAATAAAATTTATTAATTTCTTTCATTCTTCTTTTGCCTTGTTCCTTAGTACACAGTCACCCAGAGAGAAACGGCAAATAAAGTGAAGACTGAGTGGCCTATTGTCCTGCCATTCCGTCGAAGAACACCAGCCCATGGCCGAGCTTAATGAGAAGACCTCCTATTACAGTTCCCCAAAGGAGAAAGGGCTGGAGTGGATGGACCTCTTGAACTCAAAAACTAAAATTTCATTATGAGAGAGTTGTTAAAATGCTCCTTCGAAGATGCTTATATTACTCATTACTTATTTGACCTATCCCTTCTAGAAACATCTCCTACTCTATATCCCCTCTGAAGAGCCACTCTGGTTTTTGGATCTAGATTAACATTTCTTCCTCTCAACTACTAGAGAATTATTGACTGATTTCGTTATTAAATATTCATTCATTGCCTTTAGACATCATTTTAAATCAATTTTATTATTTTGAGATCATAAAAATAAATGAGCTTTTCTTAAAAATATAACAGCTGGCAAGTTCTGAAGAATAAGACAGAAAGAAATAGACTTTATGGAGATGGTGAGAAAGGAAAAGTAAAACTGATTAAAATACACTATGTATACACAGCAGCTCCTCAACTGGAATATAATTATTTAAATGTAATTATTACACATCACAAGCTTCTACTAGTAAAATTAGAGCAAAAAGAAGGAACAACAAAAAAACAGCCATAATCCAACCCGCAGGACCCTCAGGATATAATCCATATTCAGATTTGGACAAATTTTCATTTTTTATACATTATAAATATCTAACTCCACTTTCTGCTTCTAAAACTGGAATACATTTTAGTCACTGTCATATTTTTCATTTATCATTACTGCATAAACACTTTCTTTAGTTTTAAACATTTTTAAGAAACAGGTTAATAGCAACTTTGCTTCCATTATGAATGAGTTAACACCTAAAGATTATTCTCTGACAAATTAAAACCTATAAATTATTGATAAATGGAGATTTCAGAGGTGATTAAAAATTTGGAAAAAGCAACTGGCATAGAATAACTTTCATAGTTTTAGGCAAAGAAAGTTAAGAGAATGAATCACAAGCAGATAGAAACTGCATATGGCATGTCCTTCGGGCAAAAAAAAGAAATAACACCACACAGACCCTCAGAGAGCTTTAGGAATGAATGAAGATAATAAAATACATTTCATTATTAGAGTCCAAAGAGATATCACTTTCTCTTTTTTTTCCTGCCTAAAGTTTATTTGTCCAAACAGCAAACGAAAAAACTAGTTTCATGCAGACGACAGCCTAGAAATCACGCCAGAGATTCTGTCCCCAAATCACCAGAGGCGTTTTCTAAGGAGCCTTAGACAGACCTTTGACTGTCAGAACCTGACAAGGCAGGCACAAGCCTACTTTCTAAGCTTGATAAGAATGATTTAGGAGTGTTGATTACTCTTGTGCCTTTTAGAGCTTGGTTTTAGAGCCTTTGGGACTCACTCAGTGCCTTGGTCTTGTCGGCTTGTAGCTTCTACAGGCCTTTCTTGTGCTTTTTAACAACACACAGAAACTTGGAGTCCACTCTCCTAGAAGACTCACGCCCTTATGAGCAAATCTTTTTATGTCATTTCTGTGCAATTTTAGAAGCTTGTAAGAGGTGTGGTTCTTAGACTTGCCCGTGTCTGCACTGCAATCTCAAGTTCCCAAAGCACATTACAACCAACTATTTAAAGCAAGTATTATAACATTTATCTGCAAAGCTAAAATGCAGTTAGGTATACTTGGTGAACAATACTCAAAAGAATGTAAAGAAAGACAGCAAATAAACTTATATGTTTATAAAATTTCTACACTTTATTTAATTGGTTTAATATTAATCCATAGAGAACAACCTCAGAGTCTTCACAAAAATCCTTACTACAACCACTAAGAAAAAGTTTAAACGATATAAACAAAGAGTACATAAATCTAAATTCTAAAATAAATGTTAAAAAGGTAAAAGAAAGATGAGGAAAGCAGAAAAACAAAAGTAAGAGCAAATAAAAACATAATAAAATAGATCTAAAGGTAATCATATCAGTAATTATGTTAAATGCTACTTGACTACCCATGTCGATTAAGAGCAAAGATGACAAAAAAGGCCAATTTCCATGACTCTTATTTATGTAAATATGCATCATGTCTGTAATACACATATCTTAAATACAATGCAGATGTGTGGTAATAATGAAAAGTATAGTATGTATACAGTAAGCCTAAGAACACCACCGTAGCTATATTAACACACGCTAAAAAGATTAAGATAAGCAATATGCCAAAGGTAAGGATGAATATTTTATAGCAATAACAGAACCAATTTGCTAAGAAAAAATCCTAAATGTAAATGTGATTAATAATAAAACTCCAAAATTTATGAAGCAATAATTGAGAGAATTAAAAGTAGAAGTAAACAATTGCAAAATCACAGCAGAATACTTTAATACATTTCTTTCAGTCATTCATAGAATATCCATGCAAAAACTAGACTAAATATAAATGAACCGAACAACACTATCAATCAGATTGAGTTAATTAATATTTATAAGTTGAGATATTCAGGAAACCCACATTTCACATAGAAATGCTGCATTCAACAAGATATGTCATTCATAATACCATAGAATAGTTTCCAAAGTATACAAAAAGAATTAAAACCAGAATACATTCTTTGATCACAGGAGAATCCAATTAGAAACCAATGACAATAAGAATAAAGGAAATGTGAAAGCAATTTTTAAATGAAGAATAAATTTAGAGGAATTATGCTAGCCAACTTCAAGATTTACTGTAAAGCCATAGACGTGGGTATGACATAAATGAAGGGGATAGACATATTGATCAAAGGAATAATGAAAAGCCCCGAAATAGGACATATATGTGATCAAAGTACTTTTCAACTAAAAGTGGATGCAATTTGATGGAGAGAGTAAATTCATTTCAGCAAGTGGTTCTAAAGCACCTGGATATGTGCATGGAGGAAAAACCGAATGTTGACTATTATTTTAACCTGTATGCCGAAATCCAATCAAAATGAAACACAGGCCCAAATTTACAATACAAAAACTGTAAAATATTTTAAAGAAACTTTTCTACTTTGGTGTTGGAATTATTTAGCAAACTCACAAAAATTATACCCGTGAAAAAAGATTATTAACCTTAACCGTTTCAAAACTTACCTTTAAGAAAATTAAAATATATGCCACGAAATAAGATAAAGTATCTTGCAGTGCTTATATCACACAAAAGATTTGCATACAGATTATGTAAAGGTCTCTTACAATTCAATAACAAAAAGGCCTCCCCACAAAATTGGCAAAATATATTTGAAGACACTTCACAAAGAAAAGGTATACAAATGACCAACCACATGAAGACATGTTCAACATATTACTCATCAAAGAAATGAAAATGACAGGTACATAAATAAAACATAGTATATTCGTGTAGTGAATTATTACTCAGAAATAAAGAAGAAAAAGTTGTTGCTATAACTAATGAAATTGATGATTCAGAAAACAATTATGCTAAATGAAAGAAGCCTATGGAGAAGATCACATACTGTAAGCCTTTGTTTATATGAATTTTTCAAAAGTGAAACCTATTCTAGAGGGACAGAGAGCAGATCATTGATATCATGGGTTATATAGAATTTATACAGATTGCAATGAGTTAGAACAACCTTTGTGTGGTGACAGAAATGATGTTATCTCTTAATTGTTCTAGTTCATTGATGTGTGTTTTCAGTTGCCAGAATTTATCAAATTGTCCCATTTTAGTGAATTCAGCTTATTGTGTGTGGAATATACCAAAACAAAGTTGATGTTTAGGAAAATACCAGGATAATGGCTGCATAATATTTTAATATTTGTATGAATAAAATTTATGCAATCTAGAGTCCTTTATTAATATTTGGGGAAATATATCAAATATTTATACTTTGGTATAGATAAATTGTAATAAGTATGCAAACTCAAAGTTTAAACATTATAAAATACAATTCAGGCATGCACAGGAAAAATAGTAGAAAGACTGAGAGACAGATGTACCTAGTGAAAAATCAAATGAGGTAAGGAAACAAGCATCTGACCAAAATGGTCGCTGCCTACAGAAAGTGCTAAGCCCTCATGTCGCTAATAATAATCAGGAATATTTTGACAAGAATTTTGTTCTCCCATTTGTATGCCTCAGGTATAGAATAGTGTAGTTCTGAGGAGTTTTTGGTGGGTCATATAATCCTAAAATTAATGGGGTGACAGATACGATATTCTATAATCCATTTAAAAATTGTCCCAAGAAGACTTTAAGAAAGAGCACAGTGATCATGGCGCTGAGTTAGTATCCTTTAGAAGTATTCTACCTTATTCAAACTTGGACTTAATGAAACTGATTACATGTGTCCTTGCCACCACCTAAACTTCTTAAAGGTTTTTCACCATAGAAAATAAATTGAGCAACGAAATGTCTTTCCCTGGAGCTCTTTGGAAGAGGAAGACTAAAAATCTAAATCACTACTATTTGTTTTTATCTGGAAAAGGGCGGATGTATTTGCTATGTCCTGACACTTGTAGTAGCCTTGGCTACCTATAAATTATGCGGGTACATCAAGACAGCAAATGAACTGAAGAAGAAAATCAAAGCTGCATGAATCAGTGTCTCAAACGTCAGTTTCTAGGTGGCAATATTAGGAACCAGTGACAGTGTTGTGATTTACTGGTCCTTTTCTCCCTCTATTCTTTATGTCCCTGGGTAGACATTTGATACTTTATAAACTCTCCTACTTTTTTAATAAAAACATACCTCATTCAATTATTAGTTCCATCTCACTTTTTGCCCATTTTTAGTTTTGTATTTTATTCATGTACTTCTGAAACACAATGATTAAGTTAAACTTGAAAACCTTGTGCACATACATAGAACATCAATGGCATCTGCCCTTCTTCTCCCCCTCCTCACTCTCCCACTCCTTCCCTCATCCCCCCACCTCCTAACATCTCACTCAGTTGACTCTATTATTTATTTACTCATACTCTGGGCTTCTCATGGTAGACAGACCGTGTGCTCTGTAATCTTGTTTCCGATTCACTTCATTAAGGATAACAGTCTGTTTGTTATCTATTTACCTATAAATGACTCAAGTCTATCTGTTTTTATAGCAGAGTAGTAGTTTATTGTGTCTATATACTATTTTTTATTCCATTAGTCTACTAGTAGATGGATATTTTAGCATCTTCTCTGACTTAGTTATTATCAACTGGGCTGTCATGAACATGAGTATGCATGCATGTCTGTTATATGGTGCCTTGAACTCTTGGGAAGATGCCCAGAGGCAATATCTCTGGGTCAAGCAAAGTATCTATTCCCACATTTTTGTGGCATCTCCACACTGCTTTCCAATAATGGTTGTACCACTTTACAGTCCCACCAGCTGTATGTCAGGGCTCCTTTCTCTCTGAATCTGTGTCATCATCTGCTGCTTCATGAGTTCTTGATAAAAAGCCATTCTCATTAAGATACAATAGTATCTCAGTGTTGTTTTGATTTCTTTCTCTTAGGGCTGAGGATGTTGGATGCTTTTTTTGTACTTGTTACCCATTTGTACCTCTTCTGGGAACTGTGGATTCATTTCAATCACTCATTTTAATTGGGTCTTTGATTTTTGAGAAGTCTATTTTTCTTTAATCTTTGCATATTCTAGTTATTAGTTCCTTGTTGGAGACATAGGTGATATATTTTTTCTATTTTATTTTTAATTGTACTGAAGATAGATAGATAGAGAGATAGATAGATAGATAGATAGATAGATAGATAGATAGATAGATATTCATCAGTTAAGGACCCCAACTCATTCTTAGTTGGATAACTTGATGACAGAATATAGTCTGGTTGAAAATAATTCTGATTTAACTATTTTCATTCATTCTTGGTAGAAATGTTATCCTTAGTCACGGCAATGCAAATATTTATTAAAGGCCTATCTAGGTGGTGTGATCAAGTGAAATTAAATCTCTCTATGTTTGTATTTGGAGTAACCAAAAGTTGCCTAAATTGGGGTACTATTTCTTTAAGTGGTTTGATTTGAGTGTTGTTGTGAAATGACAAATTGTTTATCTTTTAAAATTAAAGGGAAAATTTGTCAAAAGAAATCATAACTATTTTAGTATGCTGAATTTCCACTCTACTATTTTCTATTATAATCATGTTAGTATTTAGTTTTCAAATTAGTGTTGGAGCTATTCAATAGTAATCAAATTCTTGAAGCTCTTGTAGAGCTTTAGAATTTGATTAAAGGAAAAAAATTACACTCTTGTCTCCATTAGATAAAGAAGTAAAATTTTTAAAACTAAATTCTTATAGTGTTAATAAAATTCTTTTGGTTTTACGACTGATTTTATCAACCTACCCTTGCAGAATTTCAACTACTTAAACATATTCCATCTCAAGAATGGCAAAGTACTATGATACTGATCTCACTAGCTCACTTTCTAGAGGTATTATCAAATTTTTTCCTAATTAGCTTCTAATCTGTGATCTCTACTTTTTCCTGTTCCTTCCTTTTTCAGTGCCATTAAGACTGAACACACCTCCAGCCCACTGCAGTGTGTTCAAGTGGAACTGAACTGAAATATACAAGCAAAAGTCGGGTCATCCTTGCCAGGCAGTGCATATAATTCAAACTTTGTTTTATTAAGATAGAATATGACCATTACATTACAAAGCCAAGAAGATTCAAGATCAAAATAAGAGTTTTCCAGGCAAGATGGCAGCTATTTAGGACCCTTGCGCATTTAGCCCACACAGATCAAGCCAGAAAGTTGTTGAATGCGCCAAGGCAATTATTCTGAATAGGAGGAAATCTCAGAATGCAAGAGTAGAATAACAGAGAGGATAGATGTACAGGTGGGTCATTGTGACAGGTTGAAGTTAATCATGAAAACCACGCCTGCCACCCAAGTTCCAGAGTGTGGGTCATGGCTGTGACCCTCTTAAGACAAAAAAAAAAAAAAAAAAAAAAAAAGCCAGCAGCTTCAGAGACAGAAGGTGATGGCCAGGAACTTCCTGGACTCCACTCAAAACACCCAAAGGATGGTGCATGGGCCTGCAATTAGTAAATTCAGGATGCTCAACCCACAGAGCACAGCGATGGCTCAACCAGCCACCAATGCCAACTAGGGAATCGTGGTAGGGAATATCTGTGGCCTGAGGAAGCTATAAAACATAGACTTTGTGGATTGAAACACACAAACAAGTTAAGGGAACGATACATACATATAGGGCTGAAACATGTGGTACTAGTATCCAGAGAGTAGATGGCCCTAGTACAGCTCTTTCCCCCAACTCACTTGCCACGAAAGCAAGAAAGTAATAAAAAATTCTAATAACCAAGAAAAGTCCAGAAGCCAATAAACTCATGGAAGAACTCTACCAGAAATTCAGAGAATATTTGATACCAATACTCAGCAAATTCTTTCAAGAAACTGAAACAGAAGGAAAGTTAACAAAGTCATTCCTCAAAACCACCACAAATTTAACACCAAAACCAAAAACTCAGCAAAAAAAGAAACCTACATGTCAATTTTCTTGGTGAACAATGATGTAAAAATAACTCAACAAGATATTTACAAACAGAAGGCAACTAATCATAAAAATATTTATATGTCACAACCAAGTGGGCTTTGTCCCAGTAGTGCTGGGATGGTTCAACACATGTAAATTAATAAATGTCATTCAGGCCACATTAACAGATGTAAATAAAAATCATATGAACATCTGAATCATCGGAATAGATGCAGAAAGGGTCTTTGACAAAATTCAGAATTTAGAATCAAAATTCTAAAGGAAATATGAATAATATTACCTTATTTCAATCTTATCCAAGCCATCTATGATAATTCCTTTACTAACATCAGTCTACATGGAGAAACATTGGACATATTTCTTCAAAAATTGGGGACAAGGCAAGGATATCTCCTGTCTCACCTTCTGTTTAACATAGAACTAAAACTTTTGGCCAGAGCTATCAGACAAGAGAAAGAAATAAAAGGTATATGAACTGGACAGAAAGAAATTAAGATATTCCTATTTGCAGATGATATGATACTCTACATGCAAGACCTAAAAAGTACATTAGAATTCTCTTAAAACTAACAAGCAAATTTAGCAAAGTAGCAGGCTATAAATTCAACATCCATGAATTAATAACACTCCTATGCACTAATAACAGAACCAACAAAAAGGAATCCAAGAAATTAACACCATACTTAATAGCAAAAATAAATTTATATACATAGGAATAAGTCTTACCAAAGAAGTAAAGGATCCTTTTTCAGAGGAAACTCTAGAACCCTGAAGAAAGAGATTGGAGAGGACTTTTAAAAACAGAAAGACATCCCATGCTCCTGAATAGGAAGAACTAATGTTAACAAAGTGGCCGTACTTCCAAAATTTCTACATAGATCCAATACAATACCAATCATTGTACCAACAGCATTACTCACAGAGCTAGAAAAAATTCAAAAATTTGTATGGATGCATAAAACACCCCCAAAAAATTTTTGAGACAAATTCTTGCTCTGTAGTCCAGATGGATCCTGAACGCTCTTGTAGCCCAGGCTGGTCTAAAACTCACAGCAATTCTCCTGGTTCAGACTCCCAGGAGCTGGGAGTAGCAGTATAAGTCACCACACCTGGTTTGTCTGGTACTGGGGAATCAAACCCAGGGCCTTGTTCTTGCTAAGCAGATGCTGTAACCACTGAGCACACCCCCAGACCCAAGACTCCGAATTTCAAAATCAGTCCTAAATAACAAGGGCAAAGCTGGAGGAATCACAATTCC
Source organism: Ctenodactylus gundi (assembly GCA_004027205.1). Classification (NCBI taxonomy): domain Eukaryota; kingdom Metazoa; phylum Chordata; class Mammalia; order Rodentia; family Ctenodactylidae; genus Ctenodactylus; species Ctenodactylus gundi. Next base: position 100,188 of record PVKB01000008.1, on the reverse strand, counting down.
AGACTTCAAAATATATTATAATGCAACAGTGATTGGCACAGAAACAGACCTGGAGACAAGTGAAACAGAATCGAGGACACAGATACAAACGCAAGCACTCTCAGCCATCAGAATGTCCACAAAGGGGCCAAAACCGTTGACTAGAGAAAAGACAGCATCTTCAACAAATAACACAAGGAAAACTGGATATTCTTCTGTATGAAAATGAAACTGGTCTCATATTTCTCACCTTAAAATCAAATCAAAACAGATCAAAGAGCTAGATATCAAAACAGAAACACTGAATCTGATGGAAGACAAAATAGGTACTTTTTTTGTTGTTGACATTTTTCTCCAGTTCATCTGTCTATTTGTGAGAGTGAGGTATTGAAATCCCCTAGTATGATTGTATTGGTCCCTATTTAGTCCTTCATGTTTGATAGCTTCTGTTATATGTAACTGAGTGCACCTACATTGGGTGCATATATATTTACAATTGTAAGCTCTTCCTCTTGAATTATACCCTAAAGGGTAAACCAGTACATAGTTACCATCTTTGTCTCTTCTGATCTATTTCACTTTGAAGTCTGCAATGTCTGAGAATAGTATAATAGCTACTCCTGTTTGTTTCCGGGCTCCGGCAGCAAGTGGTATTAGTTTCTGTCTTTTACCTTCAGTCTGTGTGCTTCTTTGTGGGTGAAGTGTGTCTCTTGCATACAAAAAAAAAAAAAAAAAAGGTTGGGTTTTTTTTGTTCTACTCTGCCAGCCTCTGTCTTTTGATTGGCAAGTTAAGATAATAAGCGTTGAGAGTAATTATTGTAAGATTTTTATTGAATCCTGTCATTGACCTGCTCATCTCTTGTTGATTCTTTTTCTTGTTTTTACACTTTCTCTTTAGATGTTTCCTTTCTTCTGTGTTCTTTGGTGCCGCTTGTGTCTCTGTCTCTCTCTAAGATAACCTCCAACTATTTTCTGCAATGGTGGGTTATTTGGCTCAAATTTCTTTAGGGATTCTTGTCATGAAAAATTTTTACTTCCCCTTCAATTTTCAGGGATAATTTCACCAGATACAGCAACTTGGGTTGACACTTGCTATCTTTTGGAGCTTGAAAGATTCTGCTCCAGGCTCTTCTGGCCTTCAAACTTTGCGTTGAAAATTCTGTAGTAATTTGAAAGGGTTTGCCTTGGCAAAATAATTTCTCTTTTTCTCTTGCTGCTTTTAATATTCTCTCTTTATGCTGAATTTCTGAGGTTTTACTATTACATGTTGTGGCAAGTTTCTTTGCTGGTTAAGTTTATTTAGTGTTCTATAAGCTTCCTGTACCTGAATATTATTTTCTTCTCCTAAATTCAGAATATTTTCCTGTATGATTTCAGTGAATAAATTCTTTATACTTTTGATGCTGTCTTCTTCTCTTTCTCCCACTCTTATAATGCTGAGTCTGATTTTCTTTGAATCACACATCAGCTGAAATATCTAACTACTTTTCTCATTTCTAATTTTTGGATTTGTACCTAATTATAAGAATTGTTTCATATGTTTCCTCAGCCTTGTCTTCAAGGCCTGAAATCCTGCCCTCACAATGTTCAGGTCAATTTCCCTGCTTCCAAATTAATTTTTCATATCCTGAGTTTCAGCTACAATTATTTTTCAGAATTTCCTTTTCCCTATCAAAATGTCCCTTCGTACCTTCCATTTCCTTATTTACCTCAGCCAACATTTTATTTGTGGCTTCTATATGCTCATTAAGCTTTGTAACCATTAACCCTACTATGTTTAATAAGTTCCTCTCTAAGCCCACTGATCATTGCCTGTATTTCTTTAAGAATATCTTGTTTAAACTTGCTTATTTACTTTTTTACTTCCTTCTCTATGAGTTCCACTGTTTTAGGGCCTTTGACAATAGTTTCTGGGGACTCAAACATTTCTGTGTTTATCCTGTTGCTTTATCTTTCTGTTGTTGAGGGACCTCACCATAAAGGCCTAGCTGAGCGGTTTCTATGAATGGTTATGAATGTGTATGTGGGGGGAGCCATAAATCCTCTGATTTCTTGGATTGGAATAGGCAGTGAGGAAGGACCTAACAGTCCGTTGTCCTCTGAGTCTTCTTGACTGCCTCTAACCCCCTCAATAAAGCTCTACTGCCTGTTCAGGCTTCCTTCTGCCAAGGGCAGGGCTCTCAGCCCTCAGAGGAGCTCCCACTACCACCTGTGCCATTCAGGAGTTTGGCAACCTTTCTTTCCTCTCCTCAGCTGTTCCTTGTGACAGTTTCTTTCTGGGCACTGTTTCAGAGTGTCCCCAAAATCCCTGGTGTGCCAGTCTGAGCCTTCTTCTGCTTTAAACAGTTCAGGCTCAGTCTCTGCTTTGTTTTGTTTTTTAAATGGCTCTTGCTTATGTCAGTCCCTGTTATGACTGCCTAGCACTGCTCCTCCCAAGCTGGTCTCAACTCAAGGGAGCATTTTCTAGACCATGCTCCTAGTACACTGGCTCGTTTCTGGAGGCTGGAGCTACCAGTTGCTGTCAATTCCCACTTCTTCTGAATTCACGCTCACCACAATCTGAGGTTCTGGGAGGGCTTTCTTCTGTTTGGTGAAGCCAGCAGCACACAGCTGTTCACAGTTGGGCTGGAGCTGCTTCCTGGACTGATGTTTTCCTCTACTCCCAATGTGTCTTTGAAATTTCTGATATTCCTGTGGCCTCCTTTCAATTGCTGTTGTACTCCTCCTTCTCCTAGCTTTCTTGAACAGGCAGTTTTCGATTATAATTTCACCTTTTAAAATGGGCCTACAAAAAGAGTTTGTGAAGCTCTGTTACTTGGCCATCATATTGCCTGGAAGTTACATATCCATGTTTATAGCAGCTCATGCATGATAGATAAATCCTGGAAACAATCTACATGACTATAAACAAAGGAATAAAATTTAAAAATGGTGGGGTATTATGCAGCCATAAAGCAAGACAAATATAAAGCATTTGCAAGAAAATGGGTCAGCTTGAGTCAAAATTAATCTGTGAAATGGACCTGACACAAAAGATTAACTATTGCTTGGTTTCTCTCATATGAGATTGCCATAAAGATGTGTTTAAAGAGAGAGGATGAGAAGAGGGAGATGGACTGCTAGAAAAGAAAGAGATACTGAGATTGGGAGATTGGGAAGGAAATGGGGAAACGAGGAGAAAAAGCAGTCAATGGTGATTTACATAGGCACAAATTCTCCAAGTTGCAAAAAATTAACATGTTACTATATATGTAAAGAAGGAAGGAACCTGGCAGAACCAAAACTACGACCAGCATCAAGAAAATCTGAACTAAAAATGCATTGTGCCATGACCCTAAGACTGGGTAGCAAGTCCAGAGGAAGGCCTCTCATAAACCCATGCCTCGATATCCGGTTCAGCCATAAAGCCAGTTGCAGGGCATAAGGGATAAGTTATAAGGGAATAAGATCAGGGTAAGAAGGGAAAATAAAAAGGTCAAAAAGGGAATATGGAAAAGGGGGAAAGGGATTAAAGGGGGATAAGAAAAAAGAGGCAGAAAGGATCAATTATGGGGTGAATAGGGTTTTTAGGTAGTGTGGGTGGATTAACCAACATGGGGCTCAGGGATTGTGCTTTTCCACTGGTGTGTAAATCAGGGACTGGGCAGAAAAGGACAAAGTGTAGTTACTCGATAGGCTGGGGAGTACGTAGGTGGACTATGGTGTTAAGTGAGACAGGTCTTCTCTCTAAGTCACAGTTGTCACCATCCGTTGGCCCACTGCCAGTGTCTGCAAAGTTGTTAAGTTGCCATGGCCTGGAAGAAATGAGGAGCTAGTGATCTGTAAGCCAAGGCCATACAACAGAGTCAAGCTGTGTGTGCAAGAACAGTTAAGCACCAGAGTCACAGCACAGGAACCTCCGAGGACTTCACTCATGTTCAAATAAAAATTAAAATCTTAATTAAAAAAAAACTAAATGAAAAAATGGGTCCGTTGTTTGAGAAATTAAAAATCTCTTCAAGGTAAGAAAAAATGAAAAAGAAAGCACTGAGACTTTACCTCTGAACTTCACTGAAACAATGAATGTAATGTAAATATTTTAAAAGCATATTTAAGTTAAGCCAAGTGTTGCAGACTCTTAAAAAAAAGATTCTACAGGGTTAGGGGAACAAAAGGATGAAAAACTGATCAAATGTGGTTATGTCAAATGTTTATTGTTGACTGAAAACAGTCTCATTGCAATAAAAGTCTGTTCTCTGTAACAGAAGCTGGCCAACCAATGGTGGCTCATTGCTCTCTTGCTACAATAGAGTAACTGTTCTGTAGTTAATCTGATTTTTTTTTCTGAAGATGGAAGAGTATAATCGTTATTTCAACATATTACATTTACTACCTTCCTAATATTTACCTTACGATGGTCCCATATTCAAATAAAATCAATTTCCAAGGAATCAAAATGTAGCTTTCAAGGATGGATGCAGAAGGAATATTTACAGGATAACAACGCAGGTACATTCTAGGAAGCACCCAAAACACTAAAGGACTGGATTCACACCTTCCTCATGCAAGTTTGTTTTCTCTGTGGCTGTATTAATATATGAGTAGTAAACTCAGACCGAACCCAAAAGACTGACTCTCCCCAATTCATTAAGATAATTTTGAGAAGGTGAAACATCGAATGGTCTCTCTGATATGAGAGACCCAGATCACAACTCTTAGGGAACTTAAAACGAAAAACAAAGTGAAACGGGGGGGGGGGGGGGTCTGGTGGGGAGGGAGGGAGGGGTGAGTAGGGGGAGGGACAAAAGGAGAGTGGGAAAGCCCTTGTCACCTTGACAAGATACGTATGTGCACAAAATGCTCAACTCCATTGTAAACCTTGAATTTTGCACATATACATATCAATAAAATGTGGGAAAAAAAGATAGTTCTGAGAAAGGTGTCATAGAACTGTGAGTCTCTGCCACACGAACTTGTCATACAGACAGCTTAGAAAAAAAATGAGCAAGCCAGATCTTTCATTACCTTGTACTCTGGCATGCATAATTGCATTAAATTTAAAATACCAAATGCTGGATTTCAAAGATGGGACACTCCATGTATTGTGATTTTTTACAACACACTGAGGTCTAGACCAAAAATAAATAAATAAATAAATAAATAAAATTTTTAAAAACTGACCAACAGAACTACTACCCACGGATTCTATGCACCCTCCCCCCTCCCCAATTGGTTCTAAATAGTGCCTAGGATTTTTCCCTGTGAACCTTCAAGGTTGAATTTTCCATTTGTTTTCCAAATATCCTACTCTACCCACTTCCTAGCACAAAGAGGATACTGGTTTTAAAATCTACACTCAAGTTAAAATAGCAAAGAAAAGGAATCTTATAGCCCCCAAAATAATTTTTCACCGAGTTTTTCTCACCAGAGCATTACTGCCTACAATTTCTGAATATTCTGCTCTCTCAGCGCTTTATAAATAAATGTATGCTGCAGGAGCTGCAAACTTTTATTTTAATTTTTTCTAGGTAGGGGATAGGGTGTCATTTTGAAGCTAGCTTCAAACTTCATTACAATAACCAATAGCTACAGTCTTTGCTAGCAGTTTAAATGACCCTGAAATAATTTATATATTTTTAGAATCCTCTCCTAAGGCAGTCAAGCCAACCACAGATTATTAAATTCCTTGAGTTTTTCATTTTTACACATTTCCTTGCTGCAGATGTGCTAAACCATTCAGCAAAAATGTGGAATAGTGCCGAACAAGTGGAGACCTACAGAGCTGTAATAATTATAGGATAATATAGAACTAAAATAATTCTTCCGAATGTTAAGCTTTAATATCATCTGTTCTTTTCCTCCTCGTTCCCAGTGGAACAATTGGCTCAATTTCTTCTGGCACAAATCTTTCATGACCTCTTCTTTTGCTTTCTGAGTTTTCTTCCGGCAGGACTATGTACCCGAGCTCAGTTCTCCCCCTCCACTGAAATAGTCAGTCGCATTTTAACACACCAGGCCTTAGTCATCTGTCTTTATCCTCCAGCACTGTTCTTTAAGAATCATCTTTAACCAGAGGGATGACTTAACAATTCAAGTGACAAATTTTGACAAACATTTTCTTCCCTGAGTAACAAGATCAGATTCCTTCAGGGTTTGCTTCTTAGTAGATGAACTTAGCAGTTCAAAGAGGAAATCTTCCAAAAGGAATATTGTTTTTTTTTTTTCTGTTCCCTAGAGATCTATATCAGTTGCTTAAAAGCAGTGCCTTTGTACAACATTTCTAGGGCTGGTTAACAATCAAAGATCTTAATCTCTTCTTTCAGGCACTCAACAAGACAAGACAGCCTTAAGGAGAGAGGCAAATACCTTTCCAGGACTATGCTGTTTGTCTCACTTGGCGCATTTTTTTTTTTTTACTTATCTTTTACGAGTGCGTAATTACAAAGCTTTTTGTTTCACAAACCATTTGTGGCCTAATAATCTTTCAGTACAAATTTCCTAGTGAACAAGGCACTGTGTGATTTATACTCATGCTAGCTATAAATTTTGGTCACAGGCCAGGAATAGACTTAAAAAGTTACCAGCAAATTCATATTATGCTATGATATCCTATTTGGCCGTAATATGAAGTGCAGCAGCTGTAGCCTGTGAGAAATCAGGGCCTCGGAGTGAAGGCTTCCTGTCCAGAAAGCGAGATTTCAGAGAGACCACCGCACGAGAACAAGTGGCTTTATCTCAAGCAAAGTGTGTTGACCATTCAGTTTCTGCTTTCTGAGAGAGGAAAGAAGTTGGAGGCTCTACGGTATTTAAGTTTCGTCTGGCTTCCGATGTCTAATGATTAATCGTCATAACATTCCCTGATCAATGTTAGCATTTTATTTTTCAGTTAGTGCAAAAGCACGTCAATGATACATTTTAATGTTCCCGTGAAGCACGCACCGAAGATGTAAAATGGAAGATGATAGACAAAGAGGTAAATATAGAAGATAGATAGTTGATTTCAGATGTAATTTTGTTTATAGATAAATAATTCAGTTGATTCACATTTTAGTAATTGGAAGTAAGAAAAAAAATTTAGTTCCCATGCCAGAAGCACAAGGGATGTGAGAAGCTGACATGTAGCCTATCTTTATTGGCTTTCCACTTTTCAAAATTTGATGGATAGCTTCCTGCTATAGAGTCTGCCAGAATGCATTAAAATATTTCAAATATCTAGAGAAGCTTCACATCTATTGACCAGGGTTTATATATTGATTTGTGGCTAAGAAAAAAACATTGTTTCCACTTCTTTCTGTTGTAATGAAAATGGAATGTATACTAATTTGAACTGAAAGTGGATGTGTAATAGCAGAGGATTTTCGGTGTGTGTGTGTGTGTGTGTGTGTGTGTGTGCACGCGCACACGCGCAAGTGCTGTTTGTTTTCTCTTTTGGTCTGCAAGTATTGGTTGCATAAACCCATACTGTTCGTTAATGGCCACAGTCACAGTATGAGCCAACCATGATGTTCCTTAAGTCCAACCTAAAATCAAAAAGAATCAAAAGATATATATTTTCAGCATTTTTAGCACACAATTCTTTTTTTGTTTGTTTGTTTGTCTTTTGAGGCAGGGTCTCGCTCTGTGGCCCAGGCTGGTCCTGAATTCACTTCAGAGCCCAGGCTGGCCTTGGACTCATGGCAATCCTCCTGTCTCAGCCTCCCGAGTGCTGGGATTACAGGCGTGCACCACCACGCCCAGCTTGTGTGGTGCTGGGGAATGGAACTCGGGTACTATAGCACTTGACTTAGAGCTTGCTCAAGCGCTTTAACCACTGAGCCATTCCTCCAGCCACGAGCGTGCAATTCTTAATGGTGTGATTTTAAAACTTGATCTGGACCTGAAAGGAAAAATATTTTGGGACTTTTAAAATAACACACACACACACACACTCCATAATCATTCACACTTTCTCTTCATGGGTATGTTTATTAGGTTTAATCTGCAGTAAAAATAAAATTATATATTTTCTCTATAGAATAAAATCTGGAACAATTATAAAAACATATTAAAGACATATAAAATAGAAAAATAAATTAAACCAGTCGAAAAGTAAAAATATTAAAACTGTCTTAGTGGCTTCCTGGAGATAAAAATTTGTAGAATCTCTAGTAACAATGAGACAATCTAATGAGTTGCAGTTAAAACAGTATTTTGAACATTAAGCATAAAGTTTTACAGGTCAGAGAGAGATTTTGGAAGGTACAGAAAAATGACCAGCAGAAATAAAGGTATCCTATTAGAGAAATTTAGAGAAAATTCATCAGGGTAAGGTTAACTAAGTGGTGCGAAATGTAGCTAATGAAATCATTTGGTCAATATTTTTGACTCCTGACAAAATAAAACCTAGGTCATCCCTCAAAAATTGGCAAGTAAAATACCCAAGTAATTTATTTTATTTTATTTTATTTTATTTTATTTTATTTTATTTTATTTTATTTTGAGACAGGTTAGTGCTCTGTTGTCCAGGCTAGTCCTGAATTCACTATGCAACCCAGGTTGGCCTTTCAGCTTATGTCAATCCTCCTGCCTCACCCTCCCAAGTTCTGGGATGTCAAGCATGTGCCACCATGTAAGGATTACGTGGTGCTGAAGAATCAAACTCAGGGTATTGCTCTTGCTAGGCAAGAATATCACCACTGTGATATTCCTCCAACCCCCTCAAAGTTTTTTTTTTTTTAAACTAGTTTCCTCATTGGCAGATAATTTTTAAGATCTCACAGCTTTAATCTGATCTGATATGTTTTTAACCATCTGAATTTACATAGAAGAGAGAATGAAAATCAAAAATTTTCACAGGTTAGCCTTAGAATTCTTGCTTGTATGAAAACTTCTACTTTCTACATCTAAAGTATGAGCTAATAAAAATTTTATATAGTTTCAATCAATTATCACTGAGACCACAAACTGTTCTCCATTTTAGCAATCAGAAATATAATCTTGATCTATGTGTTGGTAGCATATAAAATTTATCTTGAGAGGTGTTTCTCTTGGAGTCTTGCTTTACTTTCGTCATTCATATGGTGATTGTATTGATTTTCCCATTTCCACTCAAATTACCTCATTTCAGATATTCTTTGAGCGCCTGTTATATGCTAGATATAGTCAGCCTTGCAGAGAGAAGAACTAGTACAAGAGCCTTCTCAATTATTCCTCTGCCTTCAAAGTCGCTGTTCTCCAATTTTGTCTTCACTTTGCAACAGAAGTGAATTTTCCATAACCAAAGATTATTCATGCTCCAAGACAGTGACATGATCTTGGTTTCTAAATCCTCATTCTGTGCCATTTCACACTCTGGTTCTAGACACAGTGAATTTCTTTTTCTTCCTGAAACAGTTCATGTAGATAGGCTAATTCTTTGATACTCAATTCTCCCTTACTTTCGACCTCCTAGACCTCTTCATATTTCAGTTTAAAGATCACTCCAGGGTTAACAATGTGAGTTATACAACATACTACATATATTAGGTTGTAAGGTATTCATCGATGCAAATTGCTATAACAAAGCCACAGACTGGATGGCTTAAACCAAAGAGATGTAGAATTTTAATTCTCATATGGTAACAATGTAATATGTATTTTTGAATGAATATAAAGAGAAAGGAATGGGATCTTCCCTTTAAAAAGCAATAAACCTAGCTTATTAATCAGGAATTGGTAAAATTGGTTACAATACAGCATAGCATGCTTCATAAATTTTGGGGTGAAGGTGCGATGGGGGTCAGAGGCAAGGCAGGCTTTACAAAGGAGTTAATGTTTAAATTTGTCCTTAGGAGAACACTTGTCTCTTGCTTTTGTTGTCATTCTAAATTATATTTTTCTAAAATGAGATCCTTATGTTAAATGTCTTTGTTTTGTTTCGCTTTGTTTTTGAAACATGCTTTCTCTCTGTAGTCCATACAGTTCCAAAATCACTGTAGTCCAGGTTGACCTCGAACTTACGGCAATTCTCCGGCCTCAGCCTCCAGAGGGCTGGCATAACAGGAATATGCCACCACACCCAGGTTGTGTAGCGCTGGGGAATCAAACTAAAGCCCTGGTGCTTGTTAGGCAAGCTCTTTAACTAACCTCTGTGCTGTTCCTCTAGCCCCCTTTATGTCGCATTGTATAGGCTGTTTCTTTCTGCTTATAAACTCAAAATTCAACACGTGCTGGTTACACTTGGCTATTTAATTTTAAATTAATCAAAATTATAAATAAAAATAAGCCTTCAGCCACTTTAAAATTCTAAGTGCTAAAAAGAAGCATGTGATTACTATGTTAGAAAACAAAATTAAAGGACATTTCCATCATGTTATAAGGAACTCAGTCATTAATCTACTTAATAAAGTTGAATTGAGCATCTTATTAGTTGCCTGATACTGTACAGATGTTTACGTACATAAAATTATGACAGGGTTCTTGGTTTCACAAATTTCATTCTGGTGAATTGGCCTTGATTTACTTTTGCAAGCTCTTCTATGGTAAATAAATTTGTTTATTTTTATATATTTTAACACTACTATCTTTAGGAGTGTGTCGATTTGAAAATGTCTGCTAAATCAGAAGCACAGGTAAGAATGGATATTTGAAAAGGCCACTACTTATTAGATATCCCTTATTTGATCATGTTCTGCTGAGTATTATGGAAAATGCAAAAGAAATGTAAGACAAACCACCTCACTCTCTGAGTTAATAGACTAAATGGAGTATTGAATGCAAAACTGATTTTAATTTCTATTATGAAGTATGGTTGATTAGACTGGATTCATATAAATGTACTTCATGAGATAAATATTAAAAGTAGAAAATCAAGTATATATCTATATCTATGTATATATATCTATATATCTATATTCAGTGTTGAGAAAAAAATATCATGAAGCAAAATGGCCAATTGTTGGGGCCCAGGGATCCCTGGCCACCGCTGGCCACTGGTGATCAGGAACCATGGAAGTCTGGGGGAACAGGGTCTCGAGCGGTGTGAGTACAACGGAATCATACCCGGAAGGCTGAATCAGTGTTTCCAGTCGTTTATTGGAGGTGAGGGCCAGGCTCATAAGCAGTTTAAAGGAGGTGGATCTACCAGGTTGCAGGGCAAGTGTCATTCACTGATTGGGGGATTTTGGAGTCTGGACGTAGCCTAATTTGCATGGCAGGTCTTTCTAAACCTGACCACGTGATTTCTGGTAAGGGTCTGGAAGCAGGGGAAGATGAGGAATTCGGGTATGATGAAAGCTGAGCTGGAATAAGAGGGAGTGACCCCACGCCCGTCGGTCTTGTCTGGAGCATCCAGATTTTGGGAGTATGAGCCACTGCTACCTACCATTATCCCAGGCCTAGTCAGGGTCTCACAATGTCTTAGTGACTCCTTCATTGCAGGGACAGAATATTCGACTTCCACAACTTAGGGGAGGAAAGATTTGCTTTACTCCACAGCTTCAGAAGGTCACTGTCCGTATATGGGGAGTTGGCATAGTAGAAACACACAGCAAAGGCAGCAGCCAGAGAAAGATCTGCTCACGACATTGGAAGACTGGGAAGCCAAGTCCGGAAGGAAGGGCAGAGTTACCATTCTAGGTAGTCTTCCTCTTTTTTGTCAAAGCCAGTGTTCAGTCCCCTTGGTCCAGGCCCTAACTCTCACAAGCACATGGTATCCATAGGTAATTTACAATATTCAAAAACCTGAGGCTTTTGGGGAACACTTCAGATCCAATCTGTAACAGTCAAGGAATCTTTGGGAAGTAGGTAGCGTTAGTCGTGAAATAGTGTTACAAGTCAGGGGCTGTCAAAGGTCTGGCTGCAGACCAGAATGAGTCTGTGGCCTTGGAAAGGTTGGACTACCAGGACAGATAAGTATCAATCAAATAAGGAAATGAACAATGTTTGAGGCTCTGCCTCCTGTCAGAACACTCTTATTAGGTTCTAATGCCACTATGATGTCACAAGAGGCAGACCTTCCCTGCCGCTCCCTTCCTGCTGCCACTTGCCATTTTTAAGCTGTTCTCGAACAGCCTACTGCAAGTACCTGCAAGTCCAACCCACCCCCACCGCTCATCCCATCTTTAGGAGAATGGTCTTCAATTAAACCTATCTCTGATGTCAAACATGTTGAGGACCACTGTTATAAGTGAGAGAATATCAACACAAAATGGCTTTAGCGAAAAGAGGAACTATAAGCTTATGTAAATGGAAAGTTCAGATGTGGACTTCAGATACCTACAACCAGGAAATCAAAGAAGTCCCCTTTTTTTTCTTTTTTTCTTTCTCTCTATATGTCAACTCTACTCTTTTTCATTAGCTCTAATTTTAGAAAAGATTCCTCATCATTGTAGTAAGATGGCTAACAGAAACTCTCAGCTTACATCCCTTGCATCTATCCCAATGAAATGAGAGCATATATCTCTAATTTATCCATTCTGATTGGATTATTTTATTATCTGCGAACCAATCTCCGTGACCTAGACAAGGCGATGTTCTGATTGGTCAGGCCTGGGTCACAAATTTATCACAGAAGAGAGAGGAAAGCTTTCAAGAAATGCATAAGTACAGTTATGTGTATGTGAATGCCTCGCACACACACGCGCGCGTCCACGGGCACATAAAACCTGAAAATTTAAAAAGTCCTATTCCAACAAATTGAGAAATATATTTAATCTGTGTTTTTCTCTCTAGTAGAAAGGTAAATTGGGTATTTTAAGAAAGGGAAAGAAAATAGACAGAGACAAGAATGAGTATGTCATTTGAAGACAATGAATTTCATTAACATGGAAATTTATCAGATAAGAGATCATCTGTCAGTATCTGACTTTGACTTACCATCCTTCACATATTCTGGGGCAAAACCTTTCCCAGTCTTGGGTCATCCTTTGAATCCAAAACAAAATCAAAGCAGGACACCAATAAATCAAGTAGTAAAATTTATGTATGCCTCTCCCCCACATTCAATTACCTGTTTTTTTTTTAATTTTCCACTTCTGCATGTATATTTTCTAGACTTCATATTAACAATTAATATAGATGTTTCCTCCTATCTTCTGACTTCTGGATCTCAAAGAAAGCTTAAATCTTTAATATAAGTTCTTCTTCCCATTTAGAGTCAGCCAAACCCCATGGCACCAAAGCACGACCCGTGTCCTCACAGGTTAATGTTAGCATATCGGTAACAATTTGAGAGCTGCCAACTTTTCCAAGAAGCTTCAAAAACCCAATTTCATTAACAGCATCAAAAACTGTAATGAGGGCTGGTCCGAAGGTAGTGAGTTATCTCAATTGATTGTTCACAGTCAGAAAAACTGTAATGAGATCTGTACATACTGTACATAAATATTTCCATGCTGAAAATGAGAGGCTAACTTCTCTGTAGAAAATTTATAAACAATAATAAAACAGACTAAAATCAGTCTGCTTTTTCTTATCACACTCATTTGCAATTTTTAAAATGTCCGATAAAATCTCCTCTCGGGAAAAACTTTAGTCAGTCAAAATTAGTGCTTGCAAAGTGGATGCTATTGACATTTTGGACTGGATCATTTTTTGTTGTGCTGCTATTATATAATAGAATGTTTAGTAGCATTCCTGGACACAATCTACCAGATGCCAGTAGCACGTCTTTACAGTTGTGACAACAAAAAATATCTGTAAACATTTAAATGTCCCCTAACAGGCAAAATTTACCTTAAGTGAGAACTACCAGTCTCATTCAAAATAATTGCAATAATTACCAGTGAGATTTGTTAATATATTTTACTTTTAATTTATTTTTATTACTTATTCTATAATAAGCACTGCATTTGACAAAGTAGTTAACTTGAAGAACTCTCAGTTGTACACTTGACCTCTGCTACGTATATATCCTTCTACTGGCATTTATTTCAAGAGAAAGCTGGTAACAGTTCAAAAAATTATTAAAGCTCATTCTTGGTGGAGTAAACATTTCCACACCATTGTGCTCTGTATCTGTATATTCCTACGTTTAGATAACAGGTACGAAATAAACAATTTTTTAACAGCAAAGAAACCAAGTCTTATTTTAATATAATTATATGAGACTACACACAATTGATTGATACAAAAGGCAAACTTGACTTGGTGTTTTGTTATATTTGGTGCTGTGGTTTGGTGAGTGACTCGCAAAGGCCTGTGTGTTAAAGGCTTCTCCCCACTGTGGCACTATCAGGAGGCAGTGGAACCTTAAAGAGGTGGGGCAGAATACAAATTTTAGGTCACTAGGGTGACTTCCGTGGAGACAGTGAGAATCTAACTCCTTGCTATGTCTTTTTTCTTCGCAGCCAGGCCAAGCGGTGGTTTTTCCACATTTTGCTGCCACAGGCCCCAGAACAGGAGAGTTCAATTTTGGACTAAAATCTCCAAAGCTGTGGGTGAAGATAAACCTTTTATCTTTGTAAGCTAATATATGTCAGGTATTTCTTACAGTGATGGAGAGCTAACATACTTGGTTTAGTATTGTCTTAATAAGAGATAATTTTAGTTAATAGTTGAAATATTTTACTAAATTCAAATACTACCATTAAAAGTAAAATTTATCTTCTTATTCTCACTCTTGTTTTGTTAGTAAACTATATTATTACATTATTTACTAATACACATATAGGTATAGTTTTCCTTAACGTATATTAGCATTTTGCTTATTAAAATTACTAACCTATTATTTTATTCTAATATTTATTTCATTTATTTTCTTATATTTTATTGGCATGATTATGTATAAAATATAAAGACTTTTAGTAACAATAAATCCAACTTTCACTCTTGACCAAGAATTTCACTTCATTATTACTGAAAATGATTTTGTCCTGTAGAGAAAGGGAGTGTTAATAATTACGTTTTGCAGGTGTTACATATGCCAATCATTTGGCATAAAATGTATAGGTCTACTTTGAGATGTTTTTCGTAAAAGAAGCAGTTCTCAACTGAGAAAAATCGTGTTCCTCATCTCACCAACGATTTTCAATATCTGTAGACATTCTTGGCTGGCACAACTGGGGACAGAGGTGCTACTGGTAGACAGAGGCCAGGAATGCTACTAAACATTTTACCATGTCTAGATCAGCCCCTCAGAAAAGAGAGCGATCCTACCCTGGGCCTGTTGGTGCATGCCTGTAGTCCCAGAACTCTAGAAGTCTGAAGCAGAAGGATTTCAGATTTGAGCCCCACGCACGCAGCTTAACAGTTAAATGAGAACTTGCACCTATGAAAAAGGAGCCTGGGGAAGTAGCTCAGTGAGAAAGCCCTGGGCTCAATCTTTAGTATTGCAGAGAGAGAGAGAGAGAGAGAGAGAGAGAGAGAGAGAGAGAGAGAGAAATTCTAGCTCAAATTTCAATAGTGCTAAAGTGACAAAAATGTCTTAGCGAAAGCAATGAGACTGAGATTTACAAAACCAATCAGAGCCCAACAAGTATTACTAAGAATACGCATTCTAACTAAATTAAATACTGGCAAAGCCTGACCTTATGTAACAAAACACTTCATCATCAAGAGTTCTACTCAGCCTGCTAGTTTTGTACCGCTCCTTGCATTCTCATCTAATTGATGTCATATCAACATTTTACCCATATAGCAGATTTATGTTTACAGGTAGATGCATAAAAGGGAGAAGTGCACTTGATCATTGTTATCTCTCAAATATTCTCTACTCACAAGTAAATAGTTAAATTTGGAAAAGTGAAGGACATTGTAAAACAAAAGTGTTATCTGTATTCACAGAGAAAATCTACAATAACATGAAATCATGTGACTGAATCCAGAATAAAGGAAACTTGAGAAGTTTTAACAATCCAAACTAAAAAGTATAAAATTCTAATAATTCCCCTCTGTACGATTTTTATAAAACTCTCCAGTCTTCTATGCAGATAAAATAAAACATTAATTGTATACTCATTGATTCCACAGGTGATTCAAAGACACAAATGAAACAAATATTTTCAGTCTGCAAAAAAGAAAAAAAAAAGTAATAGAATTCTACTTAAGAAGAAAAGGAAGACAAAGGCAAGGGAAAAAAAACTACATTTTCTTTGGAAGAAAAGATGTTATATTTGAATTGGAACTAATTAGATATAAAACTTCCTTGATCTAAAACTAGGTACACTGTTGCCTTGATAAACTCTCTTGGGAGTCGGTAGTGAAAGCTGCTTCATTTTATTTTAATTGCAATGAATTAGTCATTAAATGCAAAAATCTCTGATAAATACCAGTCTTAATACCAGTTCTTTTTTTTTGTCAGGAACTAGTTCATAACCAATCTTCTGTTGTACCCTCTAAACCTGCTTAATGAATGTATTACCAGGACAAGTTTTCCAGCCAGCTGTGCTTCTTCAACAGATAAATGACATCATTTCTCCTGTTGTGGTTGTTATATTGTTTCCCATTTTTGTGAAAATAAAAGCAGGTGGCAGGAGGGAGGTCATAAAGTTGTATTTTCGTTTTGCAACTGTATTAATGTCATGAGCTCAAATTCTTGATCTTATGTGGTATTACTGATAAAGACTGTTTATAGTAATTTAAATATGAAGATATAAAATATAACTATCAAAAATGCATGAAATTTTGAAAATATCTGGATATATGAATACACAGAACCTTGGACTGCCAAGTATTGTATTACTTCTTATGAGGCAAGGTTATGTTTATAATAATGACTTTCTTTAATATGCTACAGTTGAACTTTTTAATAAGAATTTCTAAGTTTGAGTAACTCAGCCCAAATAATTTGTTGCTAAGAATTTGGTCAACCTTTATCTGCACGTAGAGTCTAGTTTATAGCGTGAGGAGTTAATAGATCCTGAGCATCAGATGGGCTGAAATATGGCTCCCTCCAGCTCACTTCTAGGAACAAGAGAGATTTAAATAGAAGTTCTAGCTAGACATCATTTGTTCCCCAAACAACATTTTGGGAGTCCAACATACACCACTAATTCTACGCGCAATAAGATATGGCTTCACCTTCACTGTCATGATAGCTGATGTCTAAATTTATAAAACTAATTAGGATGCCATCATTAACTCCTGCATGAGCTCAAATTCCAATTTCAGAATTGTTTGGAAACATGTGATACTGAGCAGACAAGATAGAACAGGACTGCAAAGTGAATGATCAGATTGCATGCTTTTTTTGTTTTATTCTTTCTGTTAGCATCTTCACATTTATGGTTTCATGGTACCCTTTAAAACAAATAAAACTTTCCCTTTGATAGCTTTACCCAGCGTTTACAATAGTAGATGTTTTGAACACAGTTTTCACTGACCTCATGTGATAATATGGAAAATTTGTCTGATCTCTGGGTATTTTAAAACACCTTTGTTGTAGTCAGAAAAACCTTTGACTATCGTGTTTATTTAAGGCTTGATATGATCCCGAAAGCCCTGTGGTAGCTATGGCATATGAAGCACGGACATCCAAGGTCATTGCAACAGTAGAGTGGAATAGAGGAAGTATACGGTCTTCACTGACTCATTGCACGATTGTCCCATATCACATCAGCTCCCTCTCTACTCACAAAAACTGTAGTCGCATGGTGCCACCCTAACTGCAAAAGAAAGTCAATGTCACAGGATACACAAAGATGTTTGTTGAGTAGCTCTCTTGGACACAGTCATTTCATTCATATATTCTATTCATTATCTATTTGCCATTCTACTCATGTATCTGAGATGCAAATCTCTGCTATTGAAATTTAACTCTATGTTTGCTAAGTCCAACAGACATGAATAAGCTTCCATGTTCTCACTAATATATGCACCAATATAAAATGAGGAAGTAATAAGTAATGATTGCTGTGAAGTGAGCCAATTGTGGTCAGAAGAGACCTTTGACTCAGTTTAATTTCACTGTACAAATAGTTTAAATCATGTCTTTAAGATGCTTTAGAAACCAGCACATCCTGCCTGCTTACGTGCTGGAACCATCTTAAATTTGACTAAAGGCATTAATCCTTAGGTTGTCACGAATGCCTACAGGCTGCCTTCAATAACATTGATTTGGCTGTCAACTTGGGGTAAAATGTCAACATCTCATAGTATCCAATTAATGCTTTAGAGACATAGCTTCCTTTAAAAGAAACAAAAGTTCTGTCCCTCTTATGTCTCACATAACTCAATGCATGCAGTGTATAACATTGTATTATAGAGATACAAGTAACCGGCCCATGAATCAGCCTGGACACAGATCCTACCCGAGTGAAGCACCCATGTCACTGACATGGCAGAAGCTGCCCTCATTAGTAATGATGTACGAGGACAGTAGTGGTACTTTTTTTCCTTTGTAACATAGCTTGTCAGAACACAGTACCTCTGAAATTCTTCACATGTGATAAGCCACATTATACTTGAAGCTGTCAAATACCCTACCATTCTTTGCATTGTAATAAAATCTGAACTCTGATAATGGCATGTAGAGTAATTGCCAGATGGATAACGGTGTGGTCGTCTATTGAGGAGAGCATCTTTTTTTTTTCTCAGCCTGTTCTGCACAGGCCAACAGCCCTTAACAAAACTGAAAGCAATGCAAGAGTCATCCTGCACTACTGTCAGTTGAGCCCAACCACAGGTGCTTTAGCTGCTTACTGTAATCCATGCTTATTTTATAACTTTGTCTTTGAATCGGTTAGGTTTCATGGAATTGCAAGACTGATTAGAATTGGAGTCTGAGGGACTAGGAGCTTAGTTCTGTGATTACTGTGCTTGCATAGGAAATCCGAGGCCCCAGGTTCTATCCCCCAGCACTACATAATATCTGGGCATGGTAGTGAGCACTTATAATTCCACCACTTGGGAGGCTGAGGCAGGGTGATTGTTGTGAGTTCTAGGCCAGCCTTTGGTACATAGTGAGTTTAAAACCAGCCTTGAATACAGAGTGAGACCCTGTTTCAAAAAAGAATTTAAATTTGAAGCTACATAAAGGTGATCATTTTTATAGGATAGGAAATTCAACTCGTGGTTGCTAGTTATCCCACCTCACTGAATTCCTTTCTCCCTTTCTTACTACACACATAACTTTGTCAGCTGGAGATACCATTTCAAAATCCCTAGCAAACACCATTGACACGTTCTTAAGTTCTTGCCCATAAAATAAGAGCATAAATGATATGTTCAATTTCTATCTCACCTGTTTAAAGGGAAATTACTTGCACTGAAAGTACTTCCTGTGTTTTCCCCATCTACAAGATAGAAGAAGTTGTGCTGATCACTTAGGGTTGACCATCCTAGCCAGGAAATGTCCTAGGAGAAGACAGAGCAATGAGATGGAAGAAACCTGTGTCCCTGACCAAACTTGTCAAGGGAAGAAGTCCCACTATGCTAGGGTACACAGAATTTCCTTAAGAAATAAATGTCTGCCTCATTTAGATCATTGTATTTCAGGGTCTCTGTCAGAATAGCTTTACTTTTACCTTTACTGTAGCATTTGGTTATGGTATCCAATATCACATTCCCTTGGTCCCCTCTGATTTCAGCTGCAAAGTGCAGTGGAATGTTCTATGTCAGCTCAGACACATCTCCTCCAAATTCATGCTGAGTATCTTTCTAATTTTTCACATAAGAGCTTTCACTAAAACCACAGATCCTTACAGCCTGCACGCAATTCTTACATAATAGTAGGCAAGGGCAGTGGCTAAGTATTCCGTCTTCCTTCCACCAGAGAATTCTGTGAGACTAAATGGAAAAGAGAGCTAAACCCACTAGAACTCAATCGCCATTGTTGCATAGGAACATAAACTTATTCTGTAGATACTTAGTAAGAGAATGAGGACCAAGAGTTAGAATATGCAATGAGAAAGATGATGATTCATTATGAGAAGGAACCTTACCGATTTCAAATTTAAGTTTAAGTACGTGTTTGATTTATTGTGAAGGATAACTTAAATTTTTCTAATGACTTCCCTGTCTTCTCAGGATACAGGTGGACCACAGTCTGCTCCGTCTGACCAAGCAGATAAGATTCTTTAAGATATGGCTCTTCTCGTTCCCAAACCTTGCACAAAGTACAACAAACTGCGTCAAACTATTTGCAATTCATCTAGCATGTTGACTTCTTTAATGTTCCTGTGTTTAGGCTGATCTTTCTACTCTTTCCCCTTCACTACCGCTATCTCTCTCTTAGTAAACCTTCTTCATCAAGATGCAGGTCTGGCTTTTCTTTCCCTCTGTAAAATTAGGTCCAAAACCATCTCACACCCACCATAGCCACACACAAGTCAATTATTCTGTGCTGTAAACAGTCTGCTCCTTTGATATTATTTTTTTATTATTGCCCACACTGTGATTCAATAATCTACTTGTATGTCTGTCGACTTGATTAAAGTATAATTTCTTTAAAATCAAAGCCAACATCTTGTCTGCATTACATGGGAAAGTATCTAGCATATAATAAGCACTCAGATTTTTGAATGAATAATTTAGGAAAAAAGAAATTACAGAGCTAGGGAGAGAAAGAGAGGGACTGATAATTTGTGGAAAGATGTTTCAGAGAGCTAAATCATAAAAGAGTGGTTACTCTGAACTCCACAAGATTTCTTCCAACTTTGAGTTTCTATGATTATGCTAAAAAAGTTTACCAATTGCTCAAGGCTTAAACTTATTTAGTGAAGATTAGTTTAAGATACCAGTAATCCCATAATAAAAAAACTATATCTTCAAGTAAAAAGAAATGTCTTGCTAATATGTTAAATTTTGGGTTACGTGCATCAAAAGTTAGTAAGTGAAATTTTAAATTTTATATTATTCTATGTTTATGTCATATGGATGTACAAACATGATTGTGTGCATATATCTACTATAGTATACCATTTTGCAATGTATATATATTATGCATATATACATTATTTTTATATCTCACATATATGATATATACTATGTATAGTATACTATCATATGCTGTGAAGCCATCGTATAAATGAATATAATTCTATGAAACTAATAAAAATAAAATTAACTGCTATGTGTTATTTATTGGTATTATTGCATTAGAATTCTCTATCTAAAACTTAGGATGACATCAGGACAGTTCTAATAGGATGGAAGAAGCAATTATTTCCCCAACATATTATTGGCATCTTGGTTAAAGCACAGCCAAGCTCTGGGAGATCCTAGTCCGATAGGTACTTTTCCTAAACTTTCTTTCAGCTTCTGTTGGCATGGCGGTCAACCCAACCTAGGGGCCACAACCAAGAAGCTACCCTATATTTTGCCCACATATTCCAATTATTTTTTAATACCTCAAGAATCTTCTGAATTATAAGAAAATCATAAAACATTTTGAATTCTAGTTTGGCTTTGTTGGACTATAACTATTTTGAAAATTTAGGCATATATGTATTTTAGTGCTGATGGTAGTTGTCAGAACTGGGCCGTGGCAAAATTGTAAGAATATAAAGAATGTATCTTTCGTAGATCCCTTTTGAGTGCCTCATTTCCTCCCCTTTATTTCCAAGTGTTTAGTAGCCTTAGAATTCGTCTTGGTGGTTCAGTGTCTTCGTATTAACTCTTTTTATATCCTGGAACATTCCCTGATTTTTTTTTTGTTTTGTTTTGAGACAGTGTCTCTCTCTGTAGCCCAGCCTGGTCCTGAACTCACCATGGAGCCCAAGTTGGCCTTGGACTCAAGGTAATCCTACTGTCTCAGCCTCCCAAGTGCTGGGATTACAGATGTGCACCACCACGCCTGCTTATATGGTGCTGGGGAATCGAACCTGGGCACTTAGTGCTTGACTTAGTGCTTGCTAGGCAAGCGCTTTAACCGCTGAGCCATTTCTCCAGCTCCTACTCCATAGTTCTTATCTAACTCACCTTAAAACTTACGTTTTCTGAAAAGCAGTCATTTGTAGCCTCTCAAAGAAACTAGCTAGACATCTAATCTATTGATTCGTGATAATCATGTTAACAGATGATACCTACCAAAATCAAACTTTGGCTCTACTACTATCTTGAAACAGGCCGGTAAACCAATTATTAACTTTTCCCTCATCTGCAAAATGCAGATAATGACAGCATTTACAATAGAGGGCTGTTGTGAGAATTAAACAAATTAGTATGCATAAAGTGTTAACAGGATGTCTGGCACATAGTAAGTGCATAAATTCTAGGTAACAGTAATCATGGTTAGGAGGGACATGATTTTTTGACTAGAACTTCTGGCCTTGTGGGAAACACTTTGAAATTGATTTTGGTGTCATGTACTTTAGTATAAATTCTTTCTAATCTCTGAGAAGAATCTGAGTGGTTATTCTCTTCACAGCTGCTACAATATAGAAAGATGAATGAGAAAATGAGAGTTCTTCCACACTACTCAGAGGTAAGGCTGTATAATTAACATGAAAACTAGAGAGCCCCTATAAGACAGACAAGCACTCTAACCAAGGAAGTGCCTGGAACTAAGTCATTCATCAATTTTCTAAAACTCTATAGTGTTAGAAGAAATTGTTAAAAATTCCTTTGCCTTTTCTCTCCAGCTCCTCTCAACTGATGACTACTCTCCCTCATTGACTGAGATTGTACATTTTAACGCACCTTATCAGCCAAGACTGTATTCTTGGGCTTGGCCTCATTCGTCTTAATAACTAGTGTCAAAAAAAATCTCAGGAAAATCTATGGTGCCACAACGTAATGTTCTGAGTCATTTTTCCTTTTCAAAGGGATGATTTCAGTTCTAGAAAGTGCACTTTTTAAATGTATCATGAGAAATTAAGACATGTTTTTAAATTGTTATCTTGGTAATGACATCATTTTAAGAAAAGATGGTATCCTTTTTAAGAAGCTTGAATTTTTTTCCTCCACTTCGGTTCCTTTTCTATTTCATAAACGTGGCCTAGAACACTCTGTCCCATGAAGCCATAGAGTGAAGGCAAAAGTACAAGATAGGAAAGAGGTTACGTAGCTTTCATATCAAGTCCAGATAAGTGAGACATCAAACCACCCTCATCTCATTTCAGCTGCTCTTTGAACTTACCAGTGTACAGGCAATAGTGCGTACTTCAGTTCATCTTCTGACCGTTGGCTGTTCAATGTGACCTCAGCGCTTCACCTTCATTAGTCCAGCTCCATTCTTTTTGTTTTTTGTTTTTTTTTTCTTTGCCTCTCTTTTACAACAAATTTCTTACATTAATTATCTTCCATTTAAAATATTTTGCTTGATATATGAGCTTTGTGGTTCCTCTTTTCCCCTCTAAATTCAGACATTGGCCCCATTAAACTTTCTTGAGGGGCCACATACTGTTGAAGCTATTTCTGTCCTTGAGCTTAAAAGCACCATTCATTAGCCCCTCCCTCTTTTCTTCTCACTCCCTTTCAATTCTGAGTGTGTGCTCACTTGGCAATACAGAACAATACAGTTCAACAGAGGGCACTTTATGAAATGTCTGTAAGATCATTTTATTTTACGGAGAATTGAATGCTCATGTCTCAAATGTTGGGCAACACTAGATACCTTAGAATTGAGATTATATAAAACACAGCCCAAATAATGACATCATGAAGTTAGTTTAATGACACTATTTTCAAATACACGTTTTCATCAACCCTGCTTTTCGTATCATTTTCAATTGTAAACTGTAAAGTTAAGTTAGAATTGTTAAGTTCCGTCCACAAATGCTGAGTGAGCACATCTCGGCTATTTACACTATGGACTGCAATACTGAGCGTGTGTACTGCTTTCCCTTGTACCTTTGTAATTTAAAATCTGAGGCATTGAACTTCTGAATACAGCCACTGAAGCAACTACAATGCCTGACGAAATTGGGAGAAAATTAATTGGTTCTTAAAATTGATTTACCAAAATAAATGGCCAATGGCAGAATTTAAAACTTAAATACTAAGGTAAAATCTTATGTGTCTCTGAACAATTTATGCTTTGCAACTAAGAATTCTTTCTTAATCATTTAAAAATAAGAAGTGTAAAAATAACGACTGTATGACAAATACAGTTGGACTTCATTAGTGTAAATTATAAACTTGTGAATTTGCCTCCTCACTAAAATGTAGTGCAACCCCTAGGGCAACACTAACACTCACAGTGTTTTTGTTGGGGGTGCACAGATTGGTGAAAACTTCCATTCACTCTGATGTACACATTCCCAGCTGAGGTCAAACAAGGTGACACTCTGCTTTTATACTGTAACCCAGTGTCACCTTTGTGGTCTTTTTGGTGCCACATTTTTTTTTGTGCTTTCCTTAAATGATTTTTCTTTTTAATGTGGCTCCCAAGAACAGAGCTGAAATCCTTTCAATTATTCCTAAACCCAAGGAAGATGTTTTTTACAATGATATATGTGCTAGACAAGTACCATCAAGGCTTAAGTGGTAGAACTGCTGGCCATGAGTTCAATGTTAATGAATCAACAAGATATATTTTAAACATGCATTAAGCAGAAATATACATGAATCAAGGTTATATATTGATTGGTTAATGAAAATGTGACCAAAGGCCTACAGGAACCTAAGCTTGCACTTCCCCTAAGAGTAAATGTTCAGTACTTTACAAAATATAACTATCAAAAATAAGAAATGTTACCTGCATTTTAAACCCACGTTTAGTTAGAAAAATTAAGATATCAGGTTTAAAAATAAATCAATAGTCTGCTGAACCTGGAGGTGCAGGCTTGTAATCTGAGAGCTCTCTATACCAGCACCCTCTTTCTTCCCTTGAAAACAGTGTGTGGACCTCAGGGGAGAAGAAACAGCAAAAACAACGACAAATACCAGCTGTATAATTATACAGATGCCACCCCAAGAAGAGAAAAATGGTTCCACCTTCTCTCTTCTCCCAAAGACAGAAGTATGGACTTTAAGTTGGGAAAAGGGAGGAAGGCAATAAAAAAATTCCGAGCATAAAGCTATGTAAATGTCGACCATCAGAATACTTGCCGGCCAACAATAAACTGTAAGTTTTATTTTGTTATCTTAAATCTGTAATTCTCCATTGAGAATTAAATGTCACTCAGAAACTAATACTGTAACCTTTTAAAAGTTGACAAATGATAAATCTGGATTTTGTCGGTCTAGTGTGCACAACGTCTAGACATGTTTGTTATGTGTTTTGTGATTGTAAATTGCTCAAATGGCATCAGATTGATTTAAGAGGTGTAAGAGTGCTCATTAACTTAAAATAGAGCTTAAATTGTTACACTCATTCAAAGTCTTTTACAATTTTTCAGCTCATACCAATTTCTTTTACCTTTACAGATTTTTTTGTTTGGATAAGGCTTTCCCCCACCTTCCTGTTGAGAATGGCTAAATAGATATTCTATGGTTTCTAAAATAACTTAAAACATTAAAAAATAAAAACTGCTAGGTTCCAAGTATCTATTCAATTACAAATAAGAGAGTTTGATAACACGAAGATATAAATATGTTAATATGCATAGTTCTATATATTAACTGTTGCGTACTTTTTAAAGTTCTATTTAAATTGGCTTAAAAGTAAAAGGATATACATATAAGTAGACTAAATGCCTTTTATTCATATGGCTTCATAATTAGGTTAATTCATGTTGGTTGATAAAGCAAAATCTAAGGTTGGTGTTTAAAATTTCTCGGTTATAAACTAACCAAGAAAATATTTATTTTTTTGTTAAAATTTTAAGGTAAGATGTCAACAGCTTTCTGTTTCAAATACAAAACCTTTAAACATACATGATAGATTAAAATTTATATTATGCCAGTCTAATATTTTGGCCCTCAAAAATCATCTAAAATAATTGCTCAGTAATAAAAATGAGATTAATGCTCATAAATATTGTATAACACCTAAGTCATAGGTTGCAAAATTTAATTCTGCATGTTTTCTAAGGGCTCAAAAACTGGGGCTATTACATATGTTTTTAAAAGTTATTAATATACATAAAGGTTTAACCTTGCTTTCTTAAATGTATTCAATATTAAAAAATAACTCATGTAATTTTGTTATAATTAAGAGATGATGTGGTTTTTAACAATTTAAAGTGCAATGTATTGATGTAAAACCAAAGTCTCACTGTCTCTCCATAAGATTTTTGTTAAGGCGGTCAGCTTTTGGTAAAACTTAGAAAAGCTGGCTTAGATAGCCAAAATAATCAAGGTTAGTTTTTCTGTTTTCTGCTGTTAGGCTTTTGATCACAAACAAAACCTTGAATTTTAAGAGAGTTAAAATTCATCTAAGTATTATCTTACTTTTATATACTTTTGGTAATCTATTTATAACTGGTTGGATGAACAACTATTTTGTTAGATTATAACATCTGCTATATATGTTTTGGAGACTAGGAATATGTACACACACCTGGTAACAAAGTGTGCTGTGAGTGTAAGCTTCGTTTAATGTTAGGTTACTAGAGCTAAAGTTCCATAAGTTTGTGGTGGTGATTCTGGCTGTTAACTTTTTGGTGTACTAAAGTCACGTTCCTCAATCGGACAAGCCTTCTCATTGTAACAACGTGTTAAATACAGGTATATTTGCTTGGACACTGCACTCCAGGTAATGTAACTGTGTTAGCTTAAAAACTTAAAAATTAGTCACATATGGCATATATGTGTAAATGAGTATATTCAGTTTGAATTTGATATTGTAAATCTAGAAGGAGTTTTGAATGTATGGTCCTATTCCAACAGTGTCATTATGATTGTCATGACAGGCTACTGTGTTTGCCCTTATTTGTATTTTGAGTTTTGCCTTATAAAACTTTGTAATGGTGTGACCATTGGAGAGATTATACCAACTTGAGGCAATCAGGAACCTCACCTGTATTAGGTTTATGAACCACACCTAGATTAGGCAATTAGGAGCCAGCCTGGATTAGGCAGTTAGAAACCAGCCTGTATTAAACTGTGAGTGATTTGTGGGCCAGTGAATGAGGGAAGAGCAGCCACCTGGATGCGGGAGACCCAACTGGGAACTTGAACTGTATAAAAGGAAGGAAGAAGAAAGATTGTTGTTACAGTTTTTTCCTCCTGGAAAGCTCTTGCCTTCGCAATTGTCTACAGATGCCTACTCGCTATGCAGAGCAGATCTTCATCACAGGATCATTCCTGTCTCAACTGGCACCTATCTACCCATCATCAATTTTTAGTTGTCAATCTTCAGTCTTTAGTCTTCACCATTGTTCTTCAAATAACCAAGATCTGTAGCAGACTCTCGATGGCTGTCTTGCAGTCCAGGATGGATATTCTACCTCGTGGCTGAGCAGCCATTGACCCCCCAGATTTCTCATGTGCAGGCTGCAATCTTGGACTCTATGTGTCCTCAGACTTGTAAGCCTTCCAAATAGCTCCTTTTTGTTGTAATTTCTGTCAATTCTGCCTTTTGTAAGAACCCAAACTAATATAGTTTATCGGCTAACATTCAGCAGAAATATGACTTCTAACAGACCACCAATATGATGTGTTACAATGGTAAGCCACTACTTGTAAGAAAGATAAAACAATAATGTTAAGCATAATTAACAAAGGAAGTATCTATTCTCTGCTCACACTTTATATTTGAAAGCAACTTCTGGTATTTAATTTTTACAAAAAAGGGTTCATAAGCTTACGGAATCTAATTTAAAATATTATTTTTGCTTAGTATAGCCATAAAGACTTAAAATAGATTAAGTTTAAAACTGTAATGTGCATGACAATATGGTATTGTCTTGATATTTTTCTACTTAAATGTTTAATTTGTTTTCAAAAATAACTTCAATGACATTCAATTTTTAAGTATATAAATATAATTTCTAGGCCTTAAATGTAACTTTTAAGAGGACTTGTTTCTCAATAGGAAGATAATTTAGGACACTGGCTATGCTGCTTTAAGTATCTTTCTCGCAAAGTATATAGAGATATGTGTTAAATTAAACATATAGGTCATTTATAATTGGGTTTAAATACTGAAAGCTTTTGCTAAGAGTGAATCTGTGTTTTCTCTACCACTTAAAATTCATAAATAATAATGTATCAAAGTGTAACACATAAGAATAATGCTTAGGTTATTGATCTGTTTTCAGGAAAACTGAGGATGAAACTGTAGCTGTGTTTAAACTCAAACAGGTGTTAAATCTTTTAATAGGTCCTTCTAGAAACTTT
This sequence comes from Ctenodactylus gundi, assembly GCA_004027205.1. Taxonomy (NCBI): domain Eukaryota; kingdom Metazoa; phylum Chordata; class Mammalia; order Rodentia; family Ctenodactylidae; genus Ctenodactylus; species Ctenodactylus gundi. The sequence continues at coordinate 72,168 of PVKB01000008.1, read as the reverse complement.
GCTCGATATTTCATTGGCCTACTTTCTGATAAATATGGTATTCCTGATTCCCTAATCTGGGACCAGACGAGCCACTGCTGCCACTATTCAGAGGCAACCCCTGTGTGACTGTGTCTACTCCGTTACTCACATAAGCTACAGGTTGTTGAGAGGGTCTTGTCTCCAAAGTAAGAATTCAAGGGCTAGTCCCTTCCTCTCAATTATGAACAAATTGAAGGCATCTTCCCTAGGAAGACTTAAAGCTGGGGGGTGAACATATGTCCTGTTCTTTTGTGATTTAACTTTCTCAGCCCTTGTGAGTAAATGACTCCCAGGTATGTTACTGTTTGTTTGCGAATCTGATCCTTTTCTCTAGCTAGTTTATATCCTTTCTGAGCAAGAAAATTTAATAGGTCTATAGTTCGCATCATACAGTCCTTTTTTGTCTCTGCATGAATTAAGATATCAACATACTGAAGAACAGTAGCAAAAGTTTTTGACTTAAAAGAGGACAAATCTGTTGCAAGGACTTGTCTACAAATTATGGTCTCTGAAACCCTGTCCGTGTCAATTGTCCCTTGCCTTCACGAGCTTTAAAAGGAAAACGAAACTGGCTGTCTTCATCTATGGGAATACAAAAAGAATACATCCTTTAAATCTGGCATGGTGAACAAAGCAGCTGAAGCAAGTATATTTGATAGCAATGCATATGGGTTTGGAACTACAGGATATAAGGGAACTACAGCTTCAATAATGATTCTCAAGTCTTATGCTAATCTCCATTTTCCATTCGGCTATTTTTCCTCCAGTAACTGGAGTATTGCAGGGGCTGTCGCAGGGAATAACAATTTTCTGTAACTTTAGATTTCATATTATCTTGAGTAAGCCCTGTTTAGCTTCTGGTCTGAGGGTATATTGTCTCCATTGTGAAAGTTGGTAGGGTCCTTGAGATTTATGCTAGAGGCTCTCCTTCATTAGCCCTACCTATGTTATCTTCTGAGGCCCACACATCTAGATCCACTTGTGAACCTATCTCTAAACGATACAGCTGTTTCTCTTTAGGACTTTCTCTTTGAATCTCCTGTATTCATTCCCTGTGAATTTGTCTATAATTTTCCTCTGTAGACTGCTCTTGGATATTGTCCCTTCCTGTTTAGATATGAACCCTTGCAGTCCAATAAAAACTGCTAAATGGGAATCTTAGATCCAGTTGAGACCATAAGATGCCTTCCTAGCAAGTTGGTTGGGTATTCATGCACTGTAAGAAATTTATGTGAAAAGACCAATCTATTCCATTCACATCTCAAAGGCAGGATAAAATATCTAGTCACAGGAGTACCTGAGAACTCCCCTTATCTTTGTTGACTGGATTGATCCTGGCCCTCGACAAGAAATTAGAACAGAGAGCTAAGTTCCAGTGTCAAGCATAAAATTTATCAATTGTCACCTAACAGTGAAGTTTACCCAGGGCTCAAATCGGTGGATGGAGGTCATAAGGGGAGAGAGAAACCCCTTGCCCCATCAATTGTCCTTCTGAAAGGACAATGTCCTCCTAGATTTCTGTCTAAGGGGACAGTCATGCTCCAATGGTGGCTTTAGCATTCAGGTCAGGGGTACAGTGGAGGCTTTCTTGTGTCAGGACAATCCTTTCTGAAACGTCCCTCCTTTTTGTATTTAAAGCATTTCAGGTCATGCTGGCAAGCTCACCGGCCTTCAGCCCCCCCCTCCCCCGCTCTTGCTCCAGGAGCCAATTTAAGGCTAATACATCCTTGTAGGGCCAACACCACGCCTTTTGCTTTTTCTCTCTTTTGTTTTGCTCCTCTAGGTCTCTATTATGAAAGTCTGAGGTAGCAGCCCTGATGAAATCATCTAGAGACTGTTCTGTTATAGGTTAAAAGCCAGATTTTCTAACTTTCTCTAATATCAGGTGCTGAGTCAAAAATTTATCTTTTAGGATAATATGATCCTCTTAGGATTCTGGATCATCAGTAGCATGCTTCCATAATGCCTCTCTCAGTCTATCTATAAACACATGTGTTCATTTCTGGCTTGTCTCTGCTTTCTCCATGCACCTACTCACTTGCTTATGCCTTCTCTCTTTTTCTCCTTTACAGCATCCTTCCAAGTGCCTGTACCTTTTCTTTTTCATTCCTTCACAACACTACAATTTGCCTTTTTTTACACACTCATCTACTTGCTTATTCTTTCTGTAATTTATACTCCATCCCCAGATAAATCTTTTCTCAAGGCAAAGAAAACTTGAACGTATGGGATTTCTGCCCATTTTTTTAAACCGCCATTGACTGGTGAGCACTCCATGAGAGGAGACAGACGCGACAGACGCAGATGAATTTACCTGGGAATGTTATTTATTCACACAACGATCAATCAATCCAATTTATAAATCAAACTATAATAAATCTATCAATTAATTAAACAGGAAAGCAATCGTTGTTCTGCCTCCTAAAACTATTCCCGTCCTGGGTCCCTGACTATCAGCGACCACAGCCGACCCGCATGTGAGCTTGTCCTTGTCCAGGACTCGACAGTCTGTGGCTGGATCAGGACCCGCTTATAGCTGCCCGGCTGGACAGTCACTCCTTCTCCAGGGGATCTCGCACTCGGGAAGCGAGGAGGCTGGGGACGAGGAGCAAAACTCGAATCTTGTGTTCAGAGTCTGTGACTCCTACCTACACTCTGAGCTTAGGGCCAGGATAGCTTATATACTACTTTTATGCCCCCAAGCTACAGACAGTGATTTCAGCGGGGTCCACAGCAGGTGGGCAGGTGTTTTGGTTATTGATTATAGGGTTCTGGTTATTGATTATACAAGGGCTTTGTCCGCAGGCTACAGATAGCGATTTCATGAAACGGGGTCCACACGCAGGTGGCTCACAACCTATCAGTATCATACAGAGCTTTAGGCAGTTTCCAGCAATTTACTTTATTGCACTTAATATGGGTTTGCTTTCTCTTTGTAGTTCTCATGCCGTTCATACCAATGCCTTCAACGATACTCTCCACATTCTACCTGTGCTCTGGACACTACCTACTAGAATCTACCTTAAAACTAACTTTAAAAGAGTAATTTTACTTTTGGTGAAATAGATTTTTGTGTCTTTCATTGTCTTTTGTTAAGTTTTTAATATCTAGCAAAATAAAAAGTACTAATTTAACAAGTTAGAATTTTCTTCAAAATCTGTTTTGAGATTCTATTTCCAGTCTTATAATTCTACAATTCTGGTTCCTTAAATTGATATTGTATGTAGCATATTGTATTCTTGAAGATATAAGTATCTATCTTAGTATAAAATAGCTAATCATTATTTTAGTATGCTTCAAAATTAAAATGTTTTGTCAAATTTTTATCTTGTTCTTTAGCTGGCAAAAGGTGTAAGCGCCTGCCTAGGTTCTCTTCTTGAAGCTGATCAAATCAAGAGGCTAATTGTTCTCGTAAACAGGAAAATGTTTTCATTTAAATACAACTTTTAAAAGGATGGCAGAGTCAAAAACAATTCAAATCACCACTTCCTCTATTACAAACAGAAAGCTTTGCTTGCTTTTGAAATCATTGAATTTAAAAGATAATTTAAGTCACAATTAGCTGCCAGAGGGGGCATGTGTGTAACATTTCCCATGCTTTGTATAGGGCTTCTCCCTGGTGGTCCACACCAGGCTACCAGGGAAAAGAGTGTGGGAGGATTTGTTCTCCTTTCTCCAGCTGGCATCGCCATATCTATGGTCTGGTATTTCTACTCAGCTTCCAAAGGGAAGAGGGTGGAGAACTTGTGCTCTCTCCAGCTAGTATCTACATATCTATGGCCTGTTTCTTCTCCTTTGTTTCCAAGGGAAGGAAGGTGGAGCACATCTCCACTCTTGGAAAATACAACCGTAGTTTTAAATGCTGTATAGCTGATATCAAATCCCTGGGAGACAGCCATGCTTTAAAATATAATAGTATTTTCTTGGTCAAAAAAAAAATGAATTCTTGTGTACTATACTAAAAAATTTACAGACACAAAATTCTAAAGGTACAACTATGCTGTAATTATTGATCTTAAATAATAAATAATGTGCTTTTATATCTGTATGTTTAAACTTGGGCTTATTACCTGTTTTACACCTGCCTGCAAGGTCTATATCTATGGGTTGTCAAAAAATAAAATCTCTTCCAGGAACTGACTGCAAAATAGATAAAAATAGACCTGACAATGGATTCTAAATAAGCCAAGCTAAAGAGATGTGCTTTCAAATCTCTGATGTTGCCCAAAAAAAATTGGCCAGAAAGGTTTATGGTGCTGCTTCTTTAGACATGAGACTAAAAAGGTAATCTGGAGGAAAACACACTCTGACTGACATAAGGAGTGTTACCTGGTCCTAGTGGAACAAGGCTGTAAATGACTAATTGACAGAGATATTCAGAAAAAAAATACATACAGAGACAAAAAGGTGAAGGGAAATATGCATATCTGACATATAAAACCCAAATTGATAACCAAGGCAACAGAGATTAAAGATCTGCTCTTATGCATAATTATCAGAGGCTAAACCTCCCAGTAAATCTGTGTATTAAACCTGTAGCCGGATCATTGAAAGAATCAAGAGAGGAAAAAAAAAAGAGGGTGGGATTTGATAAGGGAACCCCGTCCCTTCCCTGTAAAGCAGGATATGGACCTCAAGGGAAGAGAAACAGTAAAAAGAAAAACAAAAATATCAGATACATAAATAGATATGAAGATGCCAGCCCAGAAATAGAAAGATAGCCTCCTGTCCCCCCTTCCCCATAAAACAGAAATGTGGACCTCAAGGAGGAGAATGGGGTAAGGCAACACAACTTCCAGGTGCACAGCTCTCGACACTCAGAGAACTTTCTAGCCAAGCATAGACTATGAAATTGATTTTATAACCTGAAATCTATAAATCTGCTTTCCCGCTAGTCCATGCTTCTATAAAAGTCTCTGGTAAACTGAGGCAACTTGAAAAGATGAGCAATCTTTGGAAAATTATTCTCATGTCTCTCCCAAAGTTGACTTTGGATAAACTCTTTTTCTAATTACCACGATAGGTGGCCTCCTCTGATTTGGATCTGATGGTGAGCAAAAGAACCTTGAAATAGCTGGTAGGTAACACTCTTGCAATTTGAAGCAAGAGAATCTTAAGTTCAAGGACAGCCTGGACAATTTAAGAACTTACTGAGACCCTGTGTCAAAAATGGAGGGGATAGGAGGGTCAGTCAGTGTGAAGGCTCTGAGCTTGATCCCCAACACCACAAAAACTAACTAAATGAATAAACGCCATTAGGCTTTTCCATGAAAGAATCACAAAATTTGATTTATTTTGATGAAACTAACTCTGTATTTTCCTAGAATAAAGATACTCTGTGATATGTAAGTAGATTTATACTGGCAACTGGCACTAATAAAGAGAACTTTTAATATTGAGTTGGGTGTGTATGTGCATTAATGTGTGGGGTGTGTGTGTGTGTGTGTGTGTGTGTGTGTGTGTGTGTTTAATGGTACTGGGATTGAACTTGGGGCCTTTGCATGGAACTATGGAACTCCATTCCACCACCCCACCCCCCAGATCTGTTTATTTTTTATGTAGAGACAGAGTCTTGCTAAATAACTACTTTGCCCAGACAGGACTCAAAGTTTCTATTTTCCTCCCTTGGGCTCTCAGAGAGCTGAGATTATGGATGTTTCACTTTACAGAGAGCTACAAGGAACACTGGATATGTGTGCTTAGGTTACCAAAGAGAGGTTGCCAAAGTAGGTAACAATATACAGTGAAATATTTTTTTTAAATCAAGCATGACTTTTTAAATCTCCCTTTATATTTATAAAAATATATAATATACCACATGAAACAAATAAGGCCAAATTAAAATATAGCTTGATGTAGTTTTGTTATAGTAAGCAAGTATTTGGTTATTGCAAGTTATCTTTGGAAGCTAATTTTATTTTATAAGGGTCTTAGGTATGATGTACTGCTGAATAACAGAGCTAAAGCTCTTTTGCCTTGAAACAATTTGCTCTTTGACTAGCACCTCAAATTGTATAGCTCCAGATTTGCAATGTATGGAAGTCTACAAGAGGTTTGAGAAATGACTTGAATTATATATAAACAGTGTTTCAGGCATGTACAGTGGACGTGGAGTGCTGTAGAATGTCTGTGAAATGTCTGCGATAATTTGACCATTCTATAGGCAAAGCTTAATAAGTGTTGATTAATGAGAAATGTATTGACAGGTTACGAAGCAAGGAACAAAGAAGATGACCAGCTGGTCACTGCATAATGTTCAAATTGCAGCACCCAAACGATTTTCGCTTTTCTCCAACACATTTCCTATATTCCCACTAGAAGTAACTGTAGTAATGGATGTCCTACCAGTAACCTTCACCTACTCTTTAGCCATCCAAAGTTGCTTGTTAGACAACTAAGCAATTTTTTTTTCAAAAATTTTTTTGGATTTATTTCTTCCCATTATGTCTTTTTTTGTTTGTTTCTTCTTCTTTTTTTTTTTTTTTCTTAATTTAGGATTGAATACAGGGCCTTCACACTGAGCTACATTGCCAGTTCATATTTCATGTTCATTTTGATACAAGGTTTTGTTAAGTTGCTAAATTACTCGGGCAAAGCTCAACCTTGAAATTCTCCTGCTTTAGCCTCACAGAATGCTGCCTTTGCAGCCCTTTGCCATCACTATTGTTCCTTTAAAATAAAAAATGTAATTAGTGGTTTCATAAGGCTTAATATTTAAAGTACTTTCATAATTGTTAAAAACCAGTTCTTACCACATCCATAAAAGTTAGACTAGCTATGTTCTATCATCTACTCAGGCGCCTTTCTATCAAAAATAAAAACCTCACAAACTCTTTAATGAAAGATTATGTTTTTTATATTCTTCTTAGACCAGGATGTACATCCTAAGTCCTTAATCCGTGTTTACTAGTAACTGGAACATGTATAAGTATACCATTGAACATATGCTACTTAAAACAAGGAATTGGGTCTTATTTTTATTAAGCTTGCATAGAATGCATAACATATTTCCATATACACCTGGGCAATCGAAATAAATCAATGACTATGAGTAAGATAAGTAAAATACACTCCCTCCTGGATTTGAAGTGATCGTCTAATTGAGGCAAATTGCCATCCTCAGGATTTGCTGATAATAGAAAGTGTGGTTCCTGAAAGGCTTAATGACACTGAATTGGTACCCTTTTGCACTAAATCATTCCTTCAGAAAGCAAATGGTCTTCCTAGAAGAGGTAAATTACCTTAAACATATAAGCACTTTACCTCCAACGAAAATTATCAGTTTGCTCTGGGAGCTCCATTCATAAATTGCTCACACCCCCTTGCACAAACAATCTGCTACTGTAAACTATTTATCTACAAAGAATTATGTAGTTCAAATATAACTCTTAAGTATTTGTCTCCTTAAAGTGGCCATATTGGAATATTCACTCACTGGGGACAGAGATCAGCTCTCTATGGAAAATTAAATTATGGTAATTGAAATAGCGTGCTCACAAAAGGTTTGACATTTCCTGAGGGGAAATTTCTTTACTGATGGCTCTCTAGCAAGAATGAGGCGAATATGACTTTTAAACCTCTCATTGGTAAGGCTTACTTGGGGCCGTGGACCTCTCCTTCTTGTTGAATTCACTCTCTGACCCCTTCAAAACTAGCAGTATAGATCCAGATAGTGCCCTCTGTTTAAAGCAATATAGATTCAGTTAATGCCTTTTGTTCTTTGTCTCTAAAACACTACTTGTAAATGCTAATGAATAGCCTCCCTTGATTTCACACGATTTGTATTGCAGACCAACTTTCTGCTCCAAGCAGTTTTTTAGGAGTGATGTCCCTGCATAAATATTCTCAAATACTCTCATGTGGGAGATGTGCTATTTGGACTTTCTTTTGCATTTTTAATATTACCCTTCCACATACATTAAGAAACCATCCTTCAATCTGCTGTTAGTGCTATGTTTGTTTTTGTTCTTGCTGTTGTTTTTATTTAAAAATGGAATCGGTAGGAGCCAGATAGATGAAAACGTTGTTTATGTTCATTTCTTTACCAATCAATATCTATGAACATTTTATTCCTACCCAATAGTATTCATTCCAAATTTGTCCAAGTTAGGCCTTGCTTAATGTCTTTCAACCATATTTCTAAATTAGAAATACTTCGTTTTTCCCTGCTATCTGTGACAAAATTTAATATCAACTTTCAATAGGTTGTGTCCTCTGAGTTCCATGGTTTTGGTCACCCTGTTTGGACCCTGGATTCTGGGCTCTTGTACTGGCGGAGAACAAAGTAGATGAGGTCTGATGAAGAGCAAAGCAAAAGTGGGCTTTGTTGGAGATAGAAAAATAAAGCAAAGTGCAAAGTACAAAGCTCTCAGCTTGCGGATGGGGCCCTAGATGCAGGAGACCATTTGGGGTCACCTAGACACTATATATTTATGGAATTTGGTCACCCTCCCCACTTCCCTTCTTTGCTATTTTCTCTATTATACAGGTTAGCCACTTGTGTCCCAGAGAGGGTGTGTTTCTATTGGTGTTCCCTTGTGACTTTTATTTTATCCATCAACTTCCCTGTTCTGCCTGTAGACCTTTCCCATTTATCATTGGACTAACTTCCCTATTTTTTTCAAGAAAGGCCTCCCATCGTTCTCTCCCTTTTCCCTTCCTGTGCTGTGGGATCTGGCAATAACTGCTCTAACTAATTCCCTCAGAACAGGGTCAAAAAGGACCTCTGAAATGTTCTCTCAAGACAGGTGATCCAGAGGAGCTGTCACATGGGGTAGTGTTCGTAGTATCATTTAGTGGGTTAGAGCTTCTATGGTGGAAATGATGAAGGGCATGGTCAGACTGAGGATATAAGGTCCAAAAAAAGACACAGTAGAATAGTAACAAGGGAGCCTAAGATTAGGCTAAGCCTTGATGATAAAGTGCTGCAAAAGTTCTAAGAATCTGAAGACCTCTAAGTTGGTTTTCACTTGAGGAGAGGTAGTGAATAGCGTTGAAATAATGAACAAAGGCCGCATCATAATAGCCTCAAGTGGAGCCTAATTTCGCCAAGCTCAGAGGAAGGATGGTTAAGCCCAAATCTCCAGCCCACTTTCTTTGTCAGGCACGATATTAACATTGTGAGAAGTTTGTCATTAGTGCCAGCTGTGTCATGGCTGAAGACAGTGGATGGTCCTCAAATCTCAGAATCCTCATAATTACAGCAAAGAGAATTTTATTCATACTTTTGATAGAAAAGAAGTAAAGATGAGTTAAAAATAATCATGCACTTGTCTTTCTACAAAGATTACTGAGGTCCCCTATTGTATCACAGGTGTATTTCAAGCCCGACTTAATCTCTGGAAATTGGGCCAAGGAAACACCTTGCCTCCTGTCCACAATTTTATTCTAGAATAACGGACCTAGTGGTCTTGTTCCATGATAATAATTACTCTAGGGATGGAGAAAAAACAGATAGAAACCCTCTCACTTGGGCTTTGTCGAGTATTAGGTATTTAGGTTTTTAATGAGCTCCATGATTCCAAGTCAGAAAAGAGGTTTGCCCCTGGAGTGGGTCTAGACTTGGTGCCTGCCCTTTAAGGCTGAACAAAGCTGCAAAATCCTCTGGTGATCATCATTTTGACTTCTAAGTCTGCCTTTTGTTTGGCTTTAATTATTGGGTCATTACCTTTTGACATCCAGGACAGTGAATGACAGACACCTCCTTTGGCTGGGCCACAGACTTAATAAACTTTAATGTCTCCTGGTCAAGTTTAATTGGTGACACAATTAAGGTCAAGAACCCTCTCCTTCCTGATGGTACAATGGGGTACAACATGATAAGCATGTTTTGAGTCTTTCTGTATCTCAGATTTGATATATATATATATAATGTGTGTGTGTGTGTGTGTCTGTGTGTGTGTATTTATGTACATATATATGTATGTATATACACACACACTGTAGAATAGTAACAAAAGAGCCTAAGATTAGACTAAGCCTTGACCGTAAAGTGCTGCAAAGTTCTAAGCATTTGAGGACCTCTAATACATACATAAACCCACAGCCCTTTTGATAATGTTAGGGCCCATGTAAGAGCAAATGACACAGCCTTTTAAGATCTGATATTTGTTGGGAAGTGTCTAGTTTCTAACACCTCTTCCAAAGAGACTGCTGGATATCCAGCTTTTCTATATCCACTCCTGGGCAGACACCCTTTTATCCCCCTTTCGGCCATCATACGTGACTGAGGAAAACATGACTACAGATGCTTCTGGACACACTTTCAATTCCACCAACCTAGTTGGTGAGAAAACTCAGATGGAGTGACTCTTGCTACTAGAGACTTCCCAATGGGAAATAATAAAGGTCATTCATGAGTCATGCCATCTCAGGTATAAGAATATCCTGATACTTGTACAAAAAGCCTTCATGGGAAAAAATATCTAACAAAGGAACTGGCATCAGAGAAAAGATTATGATCAGAATTTTCCAGAGGCTGATCTTGTATATCTCTCCAAATTCTTCTGGATTTGGAGCAGAACTTTAAGAAAGTGATGCTAACCTTTCGTTACTTTCTCTTTCTCAGGCAGGAAGGTAGAGCGGTTGAACCCAGTAGAAGTATCTACAGAGATGTCAGGACCCTCCAAAAACAGGGCTAGATATTGGTTTGTAGCATCTGATGTCCATAAATGCACTTGGGAGCTAAGTACCTGCCTGATATCACAAGTGAAAAGATGACAAGTGGCCTCTCCATGGTTATTTTATCGGCCTCTGGGATCAGAAGTCCTCTTGCCGTGAAAGTACTTAAACCATTCCCTAACTACCGGGTCTAGTTTTTCACTAGGATATGCTACAACCTGAGGAGAGCAACCCAAGGCATGTGTTAGGACCCCAAAGTTAGACCTTTATTTTCTGTGACAGAGTAGAGATTGACTTTGAGTTGTCAGGCATATTGCTGGGGCCAGCAGTAGAGCCAGTTTTAATGTCTCAAGAGCTTTTAATGTTTCTGGTTCCCAGAATAGCATGAGAGTTCCCTCTTGCTGAGCTTTGATAGAGAGGTCTAGCCATTTCAGCATATCCTCAAACCTATATTCTGCAGAAATGCACCACTCCCAGGAATGTTCACAATTATTTTTATTTTACCACAGCTGGAAGGGGAAAGTGGGCAATAGGTCACTCTCTTTTTCCCTGTGTAATCTGGTGTGGAGGGTTGTTACTCTGATTCTAACTGAAACCTTAAATTATGTGAGAAACAAAAATTTAACTAGCCTAAGCCAAGATACTGGTTTGCAAGACTCTCCAAAAAGGCCTAGTGTACGGCCCACAACATTTCCTGCCTATACGTCTGCCTCTCAAACTTGCTTTTTGTTGTCCAGCTCTGCCACTAAGCCATATGTTGATACAATTTACCTGATGATATCTGTCCCTTCCTAAACTATTCAAGTTTTTGTGGCTGAGCCTTAGAGAGCAACTATGCTAAGTGTGGCTGGGGTGTCCCCTAGGCAGTGAAATGACAAGGAGCACCAGATGATCAACAGTTACTTCCTATAAATTCACTCTCCATTTAGACTCAGTACACTGACCTTACTGATGTCTTCTTATGGGTCTGGGGTCTTCATTGTATGGCAGAAAAGCCCTCTGAGCCAGGTGGCTTAGGTGACCCTCCTCAGATCTTGGACTCTCTCATAGATTGAGAGCAAAGCAGATGGAGTCTGATGAAAAGCAAAGTGAAAATAAGCTTTATTACCAATAATAAAACAGAATACAGCACGTCTCTCACTGAGAAGGGCCTCTGACGTTTGAGTCCATTTGGGGATCTCTAGACCCTGCATTTTTGTGTAGTCTGGTCACTCTCCCTTCTTCCCTTTCAGTTCTATCTTCTCTTTTACTGCACGTTACCCACCCTTGTCCCAGAGTTGGGTTGGCTCTATTGGTTCGCCAATGTGACTTTCTATTTTATTCTGTAACTTCTCTATTCTGCCTGTCAAATTAATTTCCCCATTTATTATCTGACCAACTTCATTACTTTTCCATCAGGGACTTTCACATCAAATGCAACCAATGTTTCTTGGTTGATCATCAATGATATTATTAAAACAAAAGGAGTTTTTGTTTTAGTTATTTTGTTGTTGTTGTTGCTGTTGTTAGGGAAAAAAGCATGATATTCACAATTTACGGAGGAAAGATTTATTGTAGCTTATAGTTTCAGAAGGTCACAGTCCTTTCACAGGTGGGTAGCTGGAAAATGGTAGAATCACATATTGGGGCCTCAGCTAGAGCCAGATCCAGAGCCAGTGCTCTGGCTGACAGATCCTCACAGCAGCATGGCAGAACTGAGACCAGTCTGAGACAAAGGGTGGAACCAGCACAGACCCTCCAGAACAAGCCCCATGCATCTGCCCCTTCTAGCCAGGTCCCACCTCTCAACAGTACACAGTATCCATAGGAACATGAGGCTTTTGGGGGACAGGCAAGATCCAAACCACTACTGCTTTTTATTAGCCTATGTGGCATCTCACTGAAATCCTTTCCTTAGTACTGTATAATATCTGATAGTAGTCTGTTATTACCTCTATTTTTACATCACTTGGTATTGCTAACATTAACTCTGATTTTCACTAACAGATTAATTTACTGGTAATCATTTCTTTGTCAGAATTTTACAATTTAAGAGACTACCAGGAGAGCATATTAAGAATTAAAAGATATATTTTCCCAGAAGTAAAGAAAGCAGTGTGTATGTGCTATAGGCATCCAACCCCCTTTCCTTCCTCAAAAGTGAAGAAATACCTGTGTATAGATATGCCAGTACATGCATGCTGAAGGAAAAGCAGTTTTCTTTCAAGGACTCCACCCTACTGGGTCTTCTGGTGTGTAAAGAACTAAGAAAGGATGGAAAGGTCCATCAAAAGTTATGCAAATATCAGGCCACCAGAGAGCTTGCCAGCCACAACAGACTGTGAAACACATTACGTAATCCAAAATCTGTGATTTCCCCTGCCCCTTTTTATGTCTTAAAAAGCCATGTCTTGCAGAGGCAAGACGGTGAGATAGGATTTTTCAGAGAATTACTTTTCCCCATCTTCCCCATTGCAAGTTTTGACTTTGAATAAATCCTTTTTCTATTGTTGCCATGATGTGTCTCTCCATGATTTGCCTCAAGTCCTTCCTGAAAAGCTGGCTCCAAGGAGCTGGTAACAGTTAGACATCCCTAATTCGCCTTTGAGTTGTTAATGTAAAGATTCTCCTTGTCCACTTCGCAAGAGACTCACCAGAATGTATTCTTCTTTTCACTCATTCCTGTAACCCAAATGCACAATGAGTCCCAGTTCAAAAAACTGCATTAAAATTACAGATAAATGATTTTTTGTTTCAATAATCCCACATATTGCTATTTGTAATTTTTTTTGGCATACTTGAATTTTTTCTTTTACTTGGTGGGCAATTATTTTGTAATTGGGTAACTAGAGCTCCAAAAAAAGGGGTTCATTTTCTCTTTCTCTGATCATAAAAATTCCTGGGAAAACCTGCTAAATCACAAAACTGGAATCCGTTGCACCTAAGGCATTTTGCTTCTCTATCTGATCATATCTTGAAATGGGAGAGCAAAGCAGAAATCTACCAGTCACAGGTTTAATTCATCAGATTACCTTTTAAAATGTAGACTTTACCATTAAACTAGAAGTAATCCAAATTTTAAAATATAAAATACAGCAATACTAGATGTATAACTGTTGGTCCCAAAAAATTACCTTAGTCTTAAAGAGTTTAACACATGGTTTATTCAGAAGCCAAATATGAGTGACTGGGCCTGGAAACATGCATTCAGGATTTCCCAAATGACAACTTCCAATGAGCAGCAGTTACATACAGTATTGATAGTTTTAGAACAGAAGAAAATCATAGATCAAAGCACATTTTGAAGATATGGGTGGCAGTAACAGGTAGGCAGGTCACTCTCAAGTGGGGACACATCTGTCATAGGCCTCGGGTGTTATCTAAAAACATTCTTAGCTCTGGGGTTGGTGGAAAGCCAGAGGTTATTGCTTAGCATTTTAAAAGAGTAAGTTATCCTAGGAAGGTCACTCGTGAAAGTATTTGTCACATGATGTTTAGATGTGGCCATGAAAAAGGGCCAAGATAGACCTCTGCACTGCCTAGACTCTCCACAGTTTCTCCAGAAGCCATCCAGTTAATCAACCGTCTCATTATGAAGAAAGCTGTTTCCTTGAAGTTTCAGTTATCATAACTCTACAAGGGGTCCATAGTTTAAAAGTACAACTCTGGTTTTAAATAAATTCATTTCTTTTTCTCTTTTTTCTTCCACATTCCACTCTACTTTTTGTTCAACTCTCACTTTGAAGCGATGAAAAATACTAACTCCTTACAGTCCAAGAGAACAGGAGACTCCAGGAGGAAGAAAATTTTTTTTTCCTGAAATAACTTTTATTGATTGTGGGCCTAAGTTACTAAACAGACTTTACTGAAGTGGGAATTGTGACATATTGTTCTGGCAACTTACCTTCCTCCACCCCCTCAGCACAGCTCAGTCTCTGGATAATTTTACAACTTTCCTATTCTGTGTTATGCAGAGATTAATTGCATAACCGTGACCTCCTTGTCAGGACCAAGTCAATTAATCTCTGTATCCCCAAGGTCTAACACAGTGTCTGGGACATGCATGGGCTCAATGAATAAATGTCTATAGAGGGAACAGTTAAATAATTAATCAGATTTAAAATTTTGTGATGTTCTTAGACTTTTCTCCAATCCTAAAACTACGGTTAAGGGTAACTAGAGGGCAAAGACTCACAACTACATTGACCTGGATTTCTTCAACTTTCTTTCTGTCAAAGCAAAAAAGGATACAACTCATAGAATGCTAGTAGGTACAGGTCCAATTTAATCTTACGGCATTGGTATCCAAATAGAAGAAGGCCGGAATTGCTATTTCAATTAAATTACTTTTAAAATTAGATTTCCACTCAAGGTATGACAGTCAGTAGGTTCCTGAAAAATATTCACAATTGTTTACTGATGGTGGCAGGAAAACATGAATAAATACACATACTAAAATTTATAATCCTGCCTCCTTCTATGATCTTTCCATTTATCTGACAGTTTTAATAAATGCACCTCTATAGGTATACTGTTTGGAGCTCATCAAAGAAAAAGATTTTAAAAGAGTCTCACAGAGACAGAAAATGACAAACATATGTAAGTGAAACCTAAACGAAGCCCTGTGTTTGGATAGTTGTAAAAATCACCACAGTTTTAGCTATGCAAGGTTTGTGATGGAATTTCACCTACTGAAAATTCAGGAAGCTACGCAAATCATTTATTTATTTTAAATGATGGCTAACATAAATAACAGTATGCTATGTTTAAGGCAAATTTTAATTGAAATTATTTAAAACATAATTTACATGATGAAAAATGCTCTACTATTCAAACCAAGTCATCCTGGTGGAACTGTTTTAATAAATTTTCCTTTTTTACATAATTTAGTTTTCCTATTGGATAACAGATTCTTCTGTCTCTATATTACATATTGCCTTATACTTTTAACATTTCTTTGCTTCCCTTCTTGGCTTGCATGAGATGGAAGAGGGTACCACCCAATGACCCCACTGCCTTTAGTTTACATTAACATCCAACTCAATCGTCATGCTTATATCACGCTAGCTCTTTTTTAATACTGTGTGGGTCGAATCTAGAATGTCTTCCAAAAGCCTCATATTTTTGATAATTGTGGATTATATATGTTTTTTTTTTTTTTATGCTACTAGGATATGGGTTCCAGCCAGAAGAGGCTGACCAGCTTGACCTGGAAGGATAAATGGCACTTCTGCCCTTCCTCACTTACTCTACTTCCTGTTCACACGGCTTAAACAGTTTTCTCTGACTAGGCCTCTACCATATTCCTCTGCCATTGCTCACTACCTATGAATGGACTAATACCTTCTGAAACTCTGTGCTAAACTAAACCTTTCCTCCTTTCAGTTGTAGATATAGGGGATTTTGTCCCAGTAATGAAAAAGTAAGACAAACACCGTCACTACATAGTAAGAACCAGAACAAAGAGGTGGAAGTGAGCATTTCTCATTTATGACCCCCCCCCCCCCGCCTCAGCTTCTTCCTGCAAATAAAATACTTTTCTCGTCACCAAGAAGAAGATAGGACAGCATAAAAAATACCTGAACCTCAGAGTAAGGAAATATGCCTATTAAAGGGCCTTTTGTAGATATTTTAGGATTGCCTCGATTGTGGATTCCAACCCTTGACAGGAAGAAATTCATGGATTAGCAGAATCAAAAAATTGCCAATCCACTAATCATTTTAAGTCACAAGATCGAATTGTTGAAAGATACTTGATATGGTTTGAATGTTGAATGTTCTTAAAAAGTCAATATGTCAAAGTCTTAGTGACCAGGAAAGTGGTAGAACTGCCACGGTGTGGGGCCTCATGGGACTCCCTTAAGTCATTGAGGGTCTACCACCAAACAGGATTGTGGGACCTGAGCCCATTTTCTCTTTCATTCCTTCCTGGTCATGAGGTGAGCAGTATCTCTTAACCACATGCTCCCGCCATGACATGCCACCTAGTCACAGACCCCAAAAAGAGAACAATGATCATGGATTGGAGCCTCCAAAACTTTTATATAAAATAAACCTTTTATCTATAAGGTTATCTGAGATATTTATATGGATGTAAAGCACCTCAAATATGATTTTATTCTATCCTTACATTTTTCCATCGAGGAAACTGAGGTTCAAGGACTGTAAATGATTTGCCCGAAGTCACATAGCTCAAAAAAGTCATTCCCTAACCTAGAACCTAGGTATCTTGACTTCTAGGTCAGGACGTTTTTATGTCATCTATTTATGATGAGTAAAGCAGAGTGTTTTAGTTCATCAACTTTATTCTCACAGCCATGTCGTCTCTTAGAAAAAAAATAGATCTCAATTGCACAATTGCCCTCAGTACAGGCTTACATTCGAGTATACTTTATAATGTAAAACTTTCTTCCTTACAACTGTTTATTATTTTAATCATTATATCCTATCAATTACCTCTTTATTTCCCCACAACAGTTACCTGACCAAAGGTTAGGCCAGATTATTTGATTGTCCTACCAGACCAAGCAGCTAGTAAAACTTAAATTCAAAGTACAGTGTCAAAATTCATAGTAATCTCTCCAATGATTTTTTTCAAATAAAACATGATGTCATAATTTAATTAAAATACACTTGTGAAGAGTCTCACGAAAAGGTAAACATTTGAAATCATGGGCATGATAAAATATAGACGCTACAGGAGCATACACAAAACAATTGAGTCTTATAGATATGTCATTTTAATTCCAACCAATGGGTATGGACCTGGTGTTAATTGATGAACTCTGCCTCTTTGAGGTAGGGCACTGCAAAAAGGGTTCTAGGCACCATCTTAATTTTACATATCGAATATACAAAAAATCTATTTAGATTTTCATTTAGGTGTTTTAATTAGGATAAAAAATTCGATTATGTGTGTAACAAACTGCCATTGAATTACAATTACACACAAATCACCATGGTATGGCATTTCAAAAACTCTTATCAAGTAGTATAATCAAAAAGATAACAATAAAAAAGAAAACAATGAAAAATAGCAATTGCCCTAAATTGTGTATTTAATATATTAAAGCAAAATGACTACATAACACTAAAATAAGTTTTCTTCTTTCTTATCCCTTGTTCCTATCCATAATATTAATTTTTCAAGGTATCACTGATATTACGACCTCCTTTTCTACAATCTCCCAACAAGGATAGTCCCCAGTTGCTGTGTCTGGGCAATTGATATAACTTCTCCCTCAGAAGCACAGATGATTGAACATGTGGAAATATTTGTCCTAAGCGGGGCTGAATTTTCTCCTGGGCCTTATCCTAAGCCGTTGATGATCAGATGAGGATAAACATTTATCTGAAGGTGTGCCAACTAGATCCTTCTCTTAGGAATTTGGGCTTGCGATTCAGAGACATGACTCAGTCTCCAAAGTTTCTTTAACTGTAAAAATACAAATTCAGAACCTGTAAAAATTTTTCTGATGTTGTAAAAATCAATCCAGGATAAGGCTGAGAGAGAGAGAAGCTGCCAAGTTTCTCTTCAGCTTTTCCTTGAATGTTTCTAGTTACTGTAGAAGCAAAAACCTGTCATGTCTACTTTTTTGAGATAATTTTTCTTACAATAAATTCTACTCTTTAATGTGTGCTACTTTTCAATAAATTATACTTTTTTACTTATACTGCTTCTGGTAAGCCTATATTTTTTACAACAAGATGCACGAAAACCAGGATCCTTTGGCTCTTTTAAAATTTTCATTTCCTTTTTTTCTTTCAAACATGCAAACAAAGTACACACACACACACACACACACACACACACACACACACATATTCTCTCTCTCATACACATTCACATACATACACTATTACAAGGCAATAATTCTAGAACTACAGGTACGTGGTGACTTAGAGTCCCTAAACTTTTACACATTATACCTCTATTTTTTTACATTAATTAAAATGCTTCTTAGGGATCTATAAAAAAAAGTGAGTGCTGAAATTCACCTGTTCCAAAAGGTTTGGAGTATATTATCCTATTTCTCCTCTCTTCCCTATGCTCGCCCTTACTCAAGAATCATAATAGGTTATTTAGTACTATTAACATTTATAGTAGCCCAAAGATCATATGTGCCTACTGAAATTAATTGTATCCCATTCTAAATGAAGACTGAACACAAATCTTCAAGCTGTGTCTTTCTAGCTATGTATGAGCAGTGCCATTATCACCCATATTAGTGCTATTAACATGTAGACAAAACACATTAGGAAAGAACCATACATCTCTTTTTTATTCAGTATATGATTATACAGATTGGATATATTAAACTCTCACAATTTTTATAGCATGTAGACTTGATGAGACTGATTTGGTTTTTTACCATATTCCTATTTGATTTTGACATGATTAGACCAATATATTGTTTAATAATCAAAGGGGGCTGATATATACAGTCAAATATATTAGAGTCCATTAGTGATGTTTTTCTTGTTTTTGCTTCCAAAAGTGGAGCTTTAATATTTGATGTATTTTGTGATATGTAATTTCAAGATAGCTCTATGATATTGCCTCAGATGGTTACCTTACAATCTTCAGAAAACTAAAAACTTCCCCCTGAATTGCTAATTAATACCAATTTTTAATTTAAGATTATTATGGCCCTACATGAGATATCAGTCAATTAGTAAGGGCAAGAAAACTAAACAGCCCCAGTAATATTGTTATCCTATTTCCATATGTGTTTAAATAGGAAATATCCCAATAAAAGGACCTGCCGGACTCAGAGAAGAGACATCAAGATTTGACCACTGCAACCCATTCTAGGAGTAGGAAGCTGAGCTAAACAGTGGGAGTTTAAGTGAAATGAGTCAGAAACACATGGTTAAATATGTTAAGTACTGTATGGTTTCTCTAATTTGGGAAACCCAGAATACAGCCATTCTATAGAACCACGTGGCAATATAGTGGGAGTTGGGGGGTGGGAGGTCCAAAAATGGAAAGGGATTGTAAAGTTGATGTGATATATATGTGCACAAAATACTCAAGTTCTTTGTAAACATTATGTATTGCATATGTATATTAATAAAATGGTGGGAAAAAAGAATTTCTGAGCACATATAAGTAATATATACATGTGTATTATCAGATGACTACACGTTCAGTTCTCTAGTTGGCTAATTAAGAGACAAGAAATGTGAAAGTGAGTTTTTGTCCAAAAGGAGGTTAGAATACACTTAGCTAGAATGACATATTTAAATTTAACACTATGAAGAAAATTTATTAATTGCTCAAATATTTTGTTGAGATAGTACAGAAAGCATAAACTCTGAAAGAGGAAAAGCCATTCATGGAGTAGGCATGATTTCTAAGTAAGGTAGAAATTGAGTCCTTACATTCATTCAACAAATTATTAGTGTGTCAAGCATTATGCTGAACTTGGAGCAGCACCTGAGTACAAATGACAGCAGCAGAAGAAAAACGTATAACGTTCTTACAACAATGACCAGCAGAAACAAGGGCATAAGCACAGCACACTTAAGGGACATTGATTAGATTCAGTTTCTTCTTACAAGGGAATCATGAGATAAGTTTAGAAAGGTTGTTTAAGGGTAGACATAGAACATTTTAAAAGATTAGGCAAGAAGTTTGGACTTATCTTTAAAAGCAATGACAAGCCACTTCAAGTGTAATGATGAGCAATATTTTGAGCAAGAAGGATGTTGTTATGTTTTTTAACTGGAATGTCCTTGAAAAATCTCGTTTGGAGAAGGATTGGATCTTGTGAGTGCTATTAGCACATTCATCCAGCGATGAATTCCGTAGCTAAATGTTTTGTCAAGATGTGGGGCTTGGTTGGAAGGGTATTCCTAGGGGTATGACATGGAGGCCTCATTTTAGTCTCTGGCTCCTACTTTCTTCTTCTCTGTTTCTTGGCCACCATGAGATGGCCACTTGCCTTCCCCAGGTCTTTCATTCTGCCATGCCCTTTGTATTTAAGGATAGCTATGGACAGAATCATCTAAAAACTGTGAGTCAAAATAAATCTCTCCTCCTCTAAGTTGTGGGTGTCAGGTAATTTTGTCCCAGCAACATAAAAGTAATACAGATATATCACAATTAATTTGTTGGAAGATAAAACTGATGTTGAAGAGATAATTTCAGGTATAGCTAAAATTAGGCAATGACTAATTAGTAGATGATTGCAAGCATCTAAGTGTGAGATGGCATATACTAGATTGGGAAATTGTCAGAAGATAGAAATCGAAGGAAAGTATTGAGAGCCATGTATTCTAGAATCACTGGACATGAGGCAAAATGGGAGAAAAGAGTTGCATCCATTTATCCATTTACCTACAAAAGCCTTAAAACTATCTGATGTTATAAAAGAGCAGTACTTCATTGTGTACATGAACCCCAATTTTTGTATCCATTGGTCTGTTGATGGGTATCATGGTGTCTTCCACGTTTTAGGTCTTGTTAGTTGTGCTGCTATGAACATGGGTATACATGTATCTCTGTTATATGCCGCTTTTCACTCTTTGGGAAAGATTTCTAGAAGAGCTACTGCTGAATCGAAGGAGATATTTATTTTCAATGTTTTGAGGAACTTCCATACTGCCCTCCATAGTTGTCGTACCAGTTTACAATACCATCAGTGTGAGAGGGTTCTTCTTTCCCCACAACATCACCAGCATTGACTGCTGTTCAAATTCTTGATATATGACATTATCTCTTGGGTTAGATGACATCTTAGTGATGTTTTCAATGGCTGAGGATGTGAACTTTTTTTGAAAAAGCATTTACTGACCATTTGAAAGTCTTCATCTGAGAGCTGCCTATTCATCTTCACTGCCCATTTTTAATCGGGTCTTTGCATTTGGGGGATCTGTTTGTCTTCAGTTCCATGTATATTCTAGCTATTAGGCAAAAATGTAAAAGATATAAGTGTAGCCAAGGACTTTCTTAGTAAGACACCCAATGCAAAAGAAATAAACCCCAGAATGAACAAATGGGATTTATCAAATTAACACTTGCCTGCATGGCAAAGAAAATTATCAACACAGTGAAGAGAGAACTAACATCTAGTATTAACAGACATTTTAAAGTGATTCTTCTACAAAAATTAGGCTGCGTTAGGAGGAGGAAGACTAGAGGCACACAGAATTTTAAAAAGCGATAGCCCCATCCTCGAAGAAGCTTATTGTACAGTAGACAAATGGTCGATATGGAGGCATACGCAAATACATGGTGTTGTCACCTGCAGTGTGTGAGCAAGGTCCGTCGACCCTAGATCCCTAGTCCTGGACACTCTCATGGCCATTTAGAAAAGAGAAAAAGAGGATGGAGTCCAGAGAAGAGTGAAGAAGCAGAAAAACTTTCTTTGCAGAAAGTTATAGAGAACAAAGCTCTTGAGTGATCAAGAAGGAGTCCAGGCCTGGAGTCCCCCAACCCCTCTTTACGTTCAAGCTTTTATTTAAAAAAAAAAAAATCCCCCTTCCCTTCTTTCTTTTCCTTGTTGTATAGTTCAGGACGTAGAGGGCCTTAGATCCCGTAGGCTGAGCTGACTGTGGGTCCTGTTTCTTCCCTTCGTTGTGTTCAGTTTGCAGTTTCTCTCAATGCCTATAGATGCCTTCTGACCCCTGTGCACCCCACCCTGCACCTGCTACATTTCTCCTGTTCTGTCCTGGGTACCCTGTTAGATTTCCTAACAACGGGATCAAAAGAGAAGACAAGGCACTTCTGACAATTATGAATTGAAGTCCTTATGGTATATTGTGGGTTAGTTATAAACTCTATTCCAGTGACTAGGCTCAACTGGTACCAGCAGGAAAATCACACAAAATTCTTATGCACTCATCAGTTAAAGAAAATCACTTACTCTGCAATATAACACAGGCATTTGTTTATAAACCAACTGCAGTCTGAAGAAAATCTACCCGAAGTGGTTTATTTATTTTAAAGCTTAACTATTGGTGATGTCATACTCAAAGCATTATGAATCATCTTTTTAAAAAATTAAGGTGCTTCTTAACTCCTATTTTGCAACTTTCATATTTCAAGTCAAGTCTTGGATGAAAGTGAGAATGCAAAAGAATTTAGTATCTTTTGGGCTGGAAAAATTTGGCACTCTTCTCTGATTTGCCTGCTGTAAGAGCCAGGATTTGATTGAGGAGGAGCTGAAGCATCTCCAGGCTGCTGTAGGGGTCCAGAGAACCTGGCTTTGGACACCGCCATCTGGACTCGTGTGAATGACAAAGTCAAACCTCCCGCATGCGTTTGCCTCACTGGGCAAACCAACTGTAGGGCACAAGCTCAGGCTGCCTCTTGAGCTCCACCGCTTTCTTCCTTGGTGATGTGGAATGTTCTAAGGTGCCACTGCCATCACAAAGCAAATAAGTCAGCTTTTTCCTGTCACTAAATATTGCAAATAACCCAATTGTGAGTTGCTATTTTTTCTGCATTTTGACAGTTATTTATTCATTTTCCTGTACCATCTCCTCCGTGACTCTAGGAGCTCCCTGCCAATGAATCTCAAGGAGCATCTTCTCTGGCAATCCTTCATTAGAAGTGACTTTTCCTGGTTGTTTTATAAGTGCAGGTGAATGTGGCTAATGAGCCCAAATCTTACTTATCACTGCAGTCAGTTATGTTACTCATGCAGTTCTTTCTGTTTCACTACACTTGGAAAAATTTTAAATTCTTGGAGCGCTGCAGTAGATTTTGAAACCTAACAAAGTGGTCATAAGCTTTTAATTAGGTTCAATTGTGTCAACCTGATTGGTTTTGGAGGCATCAAGAAAATTAGTGAAGCCCACTTATTCGTGTGTCTGGGTGGGTCACGGAGGCATGACTCTGGACACTATGTATGTCCCCGACCTCTTCCTCACTGGTGCTATTTGCCTGCTCCCTTCAATGCTAAGTTAGTTCCCTGGAACCATTTACTAAGTAGCTTTGTTATGCCATGGCCTTAAGCTACCATGTTCCTGAATTGGTGGAAGCCAATTACTGAATGAATCCTCTGAAACTGTGAGCCAAATAAACCATTTCCTCCTTTAATTTGTGAGTATTAAATATTTGATCCCAGCAATATGAAAACTGATCATCTATGCTTCCATACTCCGTGTTTCTAAGAAAATCTCCAAAGCCTTTCTTTCGCTTTTGGCCTAGGTTTACACCTCCAATTAATTTAATGCAGAGAGATGTATTGCTGCCTATTCCGTGAAATAGATATCTGCTGATGATCTTTTATTTTTTCTATTTTATGGTACTGAAAGTCAAGCCAGAGACCTTCACAATGAGCCAGAACCTCAGACTATTTTTATTTTTGATTTTGATTCAAGATTTCACTAGGTTACCCAAAATGGTTATCCACATCTTAATAGGTAAATTAAGATGTATCCCGAAATTATGTAAATACAGTTCTTATGATCAAAACTGACATTAACACACAACCTGCCAATTTGGATCAATTACCAAAATACTTATGCCAACTTCTCATACCTGGATATTTCAACAGAGTAGATTGGTCCAGCTAGTTCGCAGTTCTTTCCAATTTGAGCTATATGTAAAGCATTTTGCAGCCTCTAAGTTGTCAGCATGTAGGCCAGAGGAAAGCTCTAAGAATCTTTCTTCCCTTTGCTTATAAAACTACATTTAAAGAAAAACAATAAAAGGCTTACTTGAACTTACTTTTTAAAAAATTGACATCTCATTTTTAATTGTACTGAGCTCTTTGTAATAGACTGGGCAAGAATGTTCTGGTCTGTGCACATGTAGCTTTAGCAAATAATCATGAAAATTGAGGGATAATGACAGACATTAAGTAAATCAATAGGAACCAGAACACAGATGGAAGTGACACACATGAATGCAAAGGTATGCTACATATATGAAAAATGCCAAGTTCTCAAAGATGAAAATAGAACTATAGATGGTGGTCCTCTCATCAACTGTACTGTAACTACTCTAAACATGCCTACCCCATATGTTAGTCGCCAGCATGGAGTCTATAAAAAAGGAGAAATGTCTAAAAAGCAATGCCTGGTGTCATATAACTCTGCCCAGAAATATAGGCACTTTATATTGCAATAATGATTATTATGGATCATAAACATTGTCATGTATTGATATCTGGGTGACTTAATATATGTGAGGCATTTAAAACAGTGCCTGAACCAAGAATCCTGTAATAAGGCATTATGCTTAGCACTTCACAAACTTTAAAGCTAAATCTAAAGATAGGCCACAATCTTTCTACTCTGCTCATCAACTTCCTACCCTGCCTCTACCACCCACAGACACATATGTATGAACACTGCTCTTCTACCATCTATGTAGTTGTACAAGCCAAATCAAGGCACAATTCTAGGCACCATCTTCTTTTACTTTCTTACCATATCTGGCATTTACTAGCCTCTCTTAGCCTAAATCGTTGCCATCCTGGCTCAAGCCACCATTTCTCCTTCCTCAATTACTAAAAATAGTCTTCTACTAGTGTTTTGTGTCTGACTTTTCACCCTATTTATGAAGATACTTCAAAGGTACACAGAATAATCTTTTTAAAGCCCAAACTTGATCCATGTCACTCCTTTAATGGCATTTTATTTATGTCACACTACTGCAAACTAAATTCTCAAGTGGTTCAACGAAGACCTGCCTGATATGCCCCCTACTAACCTTTCCAGTCCCACGTTGTGCCATTGCCATTCCTCCTCCATCTGCTTCAGCTACACTGGCGTTCTTCCAGTTCGTACGGATGTGTTTGCGTGGAGGCCTTGATCTGTAAAACCAGGGAAGTCCCCCAGAGACAATAAGGTATAAACTTAGAGTTGGAGGATAAATAAGTTTTAAAATAATAGTTAATTGTGGAAAGAAAAGAGAACAATAATTTTTGGAGGAAAAGAAGACCACTCCAGGAAAAGGAAATACGCGGAATGGGCAAAAGTCCTTGAGAGCGAGTGAGACTGGTGAAGAATGGGAAAACAGAAAAGTAAAACAACCCGGTGTCTAGTATAGGGTTTGGAAGCAAGAGTGCGCTGAGCCTGTAAACCATCGTGAGGAATATAAAAGTGACAAAGAAAACATGAAATAAAACTTTAGAGTTTCATTTTTTGGAGACTACAAACTATAATTTGGTCTTAACTTTAATTATTGAAAGAAGTTTCACCTTTTTATGTTCTTTACAAAGTTATCATGAAGTCTGTTGGACTTAGCTTGGCAGAAGGCAGCAAATAGATGCTAGAAAATAGAGACAAGAATGTGTTGCTGGTGGGATTTCAGGTGCACTGGCACAATCACGTGAGATGAGAATCTTGCCCACATTGTTTGGTACAAGCCAACTTTCTCCCTTTGAAATCCAACAACTATTACTCAACAGTTGGGAGTGTTGAACCAACAAACAGCTTGCTTGGACTAGCCAGTTGAAGACGAAGCATCATTAAATTGTTTTTGAAAAATAAAACGTATTAGGGAGTAACTTAGGAACAAAGAGAAATAAACAAATCACATAGTTGCAATTCCACAATGCTGTATTTAAACATGCACAGGGGCACTGTAGATTAACAGACTGTAAAATGAAAAAAATGAAAAGAAATCATTCAGATGATGATAAAAGGATCTAAAAGTGAGCAATTTTGGTGTTATTGTTCTTATTTATTTGCCATTCTTTCAAGAAGTAAACCAAGGATAAAGAAAAATACCTTTTTACAGGTTTGCCTGGAAAGCATCCAGGCTTGTTTTGTCTTGCTTGTGGTGGCTCAGGTGGGATTGAGGGCTTCAGACATGCTAGGCTAGTGCTCTACCACCAAGATGCAACCCCGACCTTCAAAGAAGTATTTAAAGCGAATTAGTTTTATTTGACAATTTTCATTTTATTTTAACAAGAAATGAACAAATTGTAGTACTGCTTTGTCTTTTCACTCATGTAAGGGATGTTGTGGACTCTATTGTCTGGGGTCGAAGGAATGCCTAGATTAAGCTTTCCATTCCACTAAGCCTGTACGCGACAATGGGACTGTGGCTTTGCTACTTCCCATAATAGAACATAGGTTATTATTGTTAACAGCAAATTTTTCTACCAACATAGCATAATATATATATATATATATATATATATATATATATATATATATATATATATCTTCTAATCAATCTCCATGTAAAATGTAGACTGTTAATTTATCATTCAGATGCAGGTTTGAATTTACCAATGGGTGAAATACTGTATCAGGTACTTGTAGACACTTCATCTTACTCAAGTCTTTCAGTGATGTTATGAAGTAGGTGTTTTTATTCCGTATCACAGATGAGTAAACTGAGATTCAGTGCAAATACATAAGTTGCACATAGTCTTACAGAGAAGCATTCCAATTCCTGGAATTAATGTTTCCTTGGCAACTATGCTATTATTCTAAAAGTTTGGTTTTGTACATATTGTGTCAATAAAATCAACGCATATTCATGAAAGAAATAGCAACATCAAAATAAGAAAAAGGACATGGGGAAAACGGATGCAAAGTATGACTAGTGGAGGAATTATTTCAACTTGAGGCAGTTAGAAACCACTCCTGGTTTAGAGTTTAGGAAGGACACCTAGATTATGCAATTAGGAACCAGTCTGAATTAGCCAGTTAGAAACCAGCCTGGATTAGAGTGTGAGTGATTTGTGAGCCAGCAAATGAGAGAAGAAAACTGACCTAGATGTGGGAGGCCCCACTGGGAACTTGAAGTGTGTAGAAAGAAGAAAGAAAGATTCTTACAACATTTTCCTCTGGGGAGACTGTACTTGATGAGATCTAGCTTCCTGTTAGTGATGTCGTGAGGAGCTGCCTCCACCTCTGCCACTGCCATGTACTTCCACTGTTGCTGACCACCCCTGAGTGGATTGTGACCTTCTGAAACTGTGAGTGAAAATTTGTGGATGTTGAGTATTGAGTCACTTCAATGAAAAAGTAACCAAGACACAAAGCAGCCATAATATCAACTGTTTAGAGAGAATTCAGTAATTCAGTAAGGCCTTTCTATGTGGGACTTTTCCATATATATTTTTAAGTAACCATACTATGAGTAGTTTTTAATTTTTTTCTCAGTTAACAATTACAGTCATATTTTATGCTAAAAAATGGACCAAATCATAATTTCAATGGCTGCATCATGTTCCCTAACGTATTCAATAAATCTTTTAAATATACTTTTCCTGTATTTTGGCTGTAATAAATCAGTCTTTGATGAATTTTATTGAGATTTCTTTGGCTCATATTTTTAATATTTTATTTGGGAAAAATTTCTAATGTGAAATTTCTGGACCAAAAAGCAATCACAGTTTAGTCTTTTTGATGCATATTCATTTTGTCTTTCAATTTGAACCTAGGGGTAAAGTGCAGGCCCGAGGAGACATTTTCAAAAGAATACTAAAGATTCCCATGTTACCGTTTCTCTTTTCTATGATCATATTGCCCACCCAGGTGCCTTGTAATCATTCCCCCCACCCCACCCCCATCATCTCCTCTCCCAGTCATCTGTGGTCTCTGCATTTGTACTTTGCCAACAATTTGTTTAAGAGGACAAAGCTAGAATCTAACTTCCATCTGCATATGAAGAATGGCTGGTCCTGGGTAGCCGCAGAACCCTGAGCAGGCACATATATAATTATTAACATTTGGTAGCTGAATGGATCTATCTGAAATAGAAACTTCTGAGTTTAATAATTCAGAGATTTAAGGTTTAATTCTATCTCCTTTAAATTTTTCTACATTCCTCTTTCTAGTCATGATTCTTGTTTTCACTCACACATCTCTAATATATTAAAAGTAATTAGATACATTTTCTTTTTACTTTTTTTTATTCAGAGGAAATGTGTTTAGACTTATCTACAACTATAGTTCGGGTTAAGTGATTTTATACCCCGTGTTTAAATACTATTAGGGCTCAAAATGGTCTGCAAGAAAAGCCATATTTTAGTACTTGTGAGTAGAGTCGAGCAGTATATGTTTGAAAATGAATTTGTCTCTGAAAAATGAAAGGAAGATATTTGATGCTTTTTCATTTCCATTAAAGGTCTGATTGCCCAGTGTCACAACCCTACTTTTTCCATTTTCTCCTGTTAATGGGAAAGTCTTCCCTCTTTAGCACATCAATAAATAAATCATCACAATGAAGTCGGAGACTGTAAAGCACAAACCCAGATGCGTCAGATACATTTTCATTGCTTTAGGGAAAATTTTTGTTACAATAAATACTATTTTAAAAGTCTCTATAGGGAAAAAACACAAAGGTGACCAATCCAATAGCTGAGGGCCCAATCAGGCTAGATGCACTACTGTTGGTATCTGACACAATAAGATGGCTAATATCATCTGTTGTAGCAGCTGTCACATACATGCAGATTCCCCAGTCAATAATCTGAATAGTAACCAGTCTCAATTAAGGTCACCTTATTTTTACGCGGTGAAATCATCTAAAAGATAAGCTGTATATAATGTGGATATAAATTTTCCAGATAATGCCCATTACAGCCCTTTTTCTCTCTCCTTTTCTAGAATCAAGCCTTGTTTTCAATTCCTGTCACCTCTTCCAGGGTAACTTCAGTCATCTTACAATTCTGTCTACATCCAAATGTATTTTGCACAATGAATCCTATAGTTCAAGCAATGGCATAAATACCTAATCTCCACTATATTGTTGACATACAAACTTGAGAAATCATAACAGTAAGAACTTAAAACAGACAAGGATAGGTGCTAAGTATGAAGAAGGCAGCAGCATCTGAATGGGTAAGAGGGAACAAAATGTATTTTCCCTTAATGGTGCTTCATCTACTTTGACCTAAGATACAGTCCATAGTGAGAGAGAGAGAGAGAGAGAGAGAGAGAGAGAGAGATTTGACTACTATTTCCCTGTCAGATTTCTAAGCTGACTCATTCAAAGAACAGGCAAGGAGTACTAAGCTCCTGTTTAAACTCACCTCCCTATGTCTACTTGTCTCACACACGTTTGGAATTCAACCTCCAGGACCACTCAAATGGACTCCTCTATCTCTATAGCCAGTGCTTCCCACCTCAAATGTCACCATGACACCTTTTAATTGATGGTAGTAAAAACTACAAAACCAAACTAAGTGAAATTTTTTTCCAGCAAATTTTCCATGTTCCAAATGCTAGGAAAAAAAAAAAACTGCTTATGGACTACTCTAGTTCGTCTTCTTTTTCTTCCATTCGAATTCAAGGGAAGTAGTAAGTAGTAGACTGATTGAGAACTCATACTCTGGGTTCTCCTTACAGCTGTCCTCTCAGTGCTGGGTTTGTATCTTTGCATATCTGCTGTGAGTTTTTGTGTTTTAAAATTTAACCCCTTTCTGGACAATACAGAGAAAACGATTAGAGCCTAAAGCTTTAAGTCGCAAATATTATTGAATCAAGTATCTATTTAACCACTGAGCGTTAATGCTCTTATCTCAAAACTTTGAAAAATCAAAGCTGTTACCCGATAGAACTTCTATGATTTATTTTTTGAGGGACTTGTGAAGACAGCAGTTTATTGGGAAAAGTATAGAATGGAAAAGAAGGAGGTAAAACTCTTGTTACTCAGAGGGGAGACCTGGAAGTGTGCATTGCCCCTGAATTTTAAATAAGATAATCGTAGTGTCTGGGGTAGAATCAAGTAGTTAATCAATGATTGCTATGGCTAATATGGCTTCAGTTATTATGCATTTTTATTCCAAGAACAAAAGGGTCTAATTTCTTCTCTTCTCTATGTGGGAGAGCAGGTAATAAAATTTTCTGACTTATCAAAGGCTGTATTCTACAATCAATAATTGAGCCTAGTAAGGTTGCCTATATTTCCCATAATTATTGTTTTATTGAGCTGCTGATTCCTTGACCCAATATCACACATTTGAATGTCTTCTATTTCGGTTCTGGAAACTTCATATCCTCTGTCTAGAGCACTGGCTGCCATAGAACATTCATCCATTAAATGTGTTTCCAGCACCTGTTCTGTTCCAGGCATTGTCCTACCCTCTGGCGATACAATTTTACCAGTCCCCTTGAAGAGTTCACAGTTTAGATTTGTTTGTTAGGAGGAGAAATGAAATGACCAGAGAGATGAGTGAACGTAGTAAGAACTATGGCAGAAGACACACCAGATGCTAAGAAAGTGAGAGGGGAGGAAAACTGAGCAAGGGGAGGGAGGATCACGGAATATTTCCCAGAAGAGTAGCCCCCAGTCCTCTGTGTTAGTGTCAACATATACAGAAGTTATAGTAGAAGTGGGAGGTGCATTCCAGACATTCAGCTGAATGTGACAAAATGTGAGTTACGAAAGATGAGAGCGCATGAAGAAGCAACATGTAGACAGCATGAGTGAAGAAGGGAAAAATAGGGTAGGCCACTCTAACGACTGCTTGTTATTCTGAAAAAATACAAGGACTTCTGGGGGTGCTTTTGTCACCCTGACATCAACAAGGAGAATGCAGTAAGGTAAGACACTGATACAGTGACTGAGGACAAGGAACTAGGAGATCTGTAAGTGGTGGCAATGGTGTCAGAGAGGCTAGAACATATGAAAGATAGAGAACAGAAGTATGACTGACCTGGTTAGTCATGTCATGTCTAATTTTGTCGTGTGCTGTAGGACAGTTAACAAATTCTTCCTGAGCACTTACATGTTCTGTTTATACAGATATTAACAAGGTGCCAGGTCCCTGTTTTATAATAGAGAAAATGATAGGTACATACAATGTTTTAGATATGAGAAAAGTGCGGCCATGACCTGAGCTAAGTGTTAAGGTAATATCTTAGTCTTTGATCTATTTTGATTCTGGTACATGCAAAACAGAGTACCATTTTGAGGCAGGGTGATGTGTAAAAGCAAGGGGAGGCAAGATGGAGGGCCATTATCTCCAGATGCCCAGAACACCCAGAATGGTGCACAAGTTAGAATGGCAACGTTATAAAATTTTCTCTTTTATTATAAAACTTAACCAGTATCACAGTTTTTTTTTCCATAAGGAATAATAAGATATACCAGGTATTATTACAGGGGCATCTTCCTAGGTGATATGCAGCCAGAATCAAAAAGTTACCTAGGTACTCTGCTCACTGCTATAGTCTGAATGTCTGCTCATCCACAATTCATATATTGAAATCCTAATTCCCAAAGTGACAGGATTTGGACTTAGACTTTGGGGATGTGATTAGGTCATTCATGGAAGATTAATACCTTTATAAAAGCCATCCCAGAAAGCACTATTACCCCTTATACCTTGTAAAGACAAAGAAAGAGTGGAACATTAAGAGATAGTGAATCTGATGCCACCTACCTTGATCTTGGACTTCCCAGCCTCTAGGATGAGAAATAAATTTATGTTGTTTTGGGGCTATGTGGCCTATATTTATTTCCCCCAAATATTCACTTTATTAGTATACACCAGCAAAGCACAGTAAGTACATTAAGCTTGAGGGTTTAGTGCATATAGCATCATAATCATTTTTACTTCCATGTCCCCTTCCCACCCCCTTTCGCTCTTTTCCCCACGTCCTCTTGCCTTCCAGCCGTAGTCTGTCTCCTGGTTCCTATCTTCACTTCTTTTTTTGCTCTTTTGCTTATTTATACTTTTGGTGTCTTGTATTACAGAAATCATGTGTGATATTTAACCTTCTGTATCTGATTTATTTCACTAAGCATAATGGTCTTAAGGTGCATCCACTTTTGTACAAATGGCTCAAATGTGTCTTTCTTTACACAAAATACTACTCTATTTTGTATAAATACCACATTTTCTTTATTCATTAACCCATCCATTGATGAAATTTTGGGAATCTTCCACGATTTCACTCTTATGAGTTGGGCATGAGTAAGCATGACTGTGCATATATCTTTGTTACATTATGTTTAGTGCTTTTGAAAAGACACAGAAGAGGTGGAGCTGGGACAAATGGAATTTCTATTTTCAGTTTTTAGAGGAATCTCCATACTGATTCCTATAATGGCTGTACTAGCTTACAATCTCACCAACAATGTAGAAGTGTTCCTCTTTCCCACATCCTCACCAGCACATACTGTGCTTTGAGTTCTGGATAATAGCCACTCTATTGGAGTTAGATGGAACCTCAGTGTTATTTTAACTTGCGTTTCTCCAGTGGCTAAATATGTTGAACATTTTCTCATGCACATGAAAGCTATTTATATTCCCTCTTCTGAGAACTGTGTGTTCATTTGAGTTGCCCATTTTTTACTTGGGTGATTTATTTTTTAGAGTGCATTTTTTTCCAGTTAGTTCTTTTTATATTCTATTTGTTAGCCCTCTGTCTGAGGAGTAGATAGCAAAAAAAAAATTTCCCTTTCAGTCACGTCTCTTTGCTCTGGTGACTATTTCCTTTACTGTGCATATTTTTAATTTGATATAATCCCAGTTGTTAATTTTTACTGTTATTTCTTATACAATAAGTGTTCCATTAAGAGTCTTTTCCCACACCTGTGTCTTCAAGGGTTTTACCTATTTTGTTCTTCAACACGTTCAGTGTTTATGTTTTAATATCTTATTCTTGGATCTACTTTGATTTTGGTACATGGAAATGGTGTGAATCTAGATTTATTATTCTGCATAGGGGTAACTAGTTCTCCCAACATCATTTGCTAAAGAGGCTATCTTTTCTCCGGTGTACACTTTTAGCCTTTCTGTTGAAGGTCAGATGACTAGAGTGCTCAAAGTCCTTTCTGAATCCTCAAATCTTCTCCATTCGTCCATTTGGCTGTTTTCATGCTAATACTATATAATTTTTATCACTGTTGATCTACAATGTAACTTGATGTTCTGAATTGTGATGCCACCTGCCTTTGCATCATTGTGCAGGGTTGCCATGGCCCTTCTGGGTACCTACTGCTTCCATAGGTATTTTAGAATCTTTTTTTCTGAGTTCTGTAAAAAGTATTGTTGGTATATTGTCAAGAACTGCATTGAATCTGTATAGCAATTTCAGCAGTATGGCCATTTTGACAGTGTTGGTTCTATCTATCCAGAAACACGGAATGCCTAAGCATTTTCCAACGTCCTCTATAATTTTTTTTCAAGGCACAGTAGTTTTGTGGTACAGAGATTCACTGCAGAGATTCTTCACTTCCTTGGTTAGATGTATTCCTGGGTCTTTAATATTTTTGAGGCTACTGAGAATGGGATTTTTAAATTCTAAATTCTCAGTAATTTTGTCATTACTATCAAGTAATGTTATTGATTTCTTGTAATTATTTTATATTTTGCAGTTTGGTTGAATTTGTTAATTAGTTCTAAGAGTTTTTTGATGGAGGTTCATGAGTTTTTTGTATTAATGATCATGTCATGTACAAATAAGGATAGTTAAATTTTTATTTTTACAATCAATATTTCCTTTATTTCATTCTCTTGCCTGATTGCTCTGGCTAGGGTTTTGAGTCCTATATTCAATAGAGTGCTGAGAATGGACATTTTTGTCTTGTTCCTGACTGAAGGGTAAATGCTTCCAATTTTTCCCTATTTAGTATAATGGCTGCAGAATGCTTGATAAAAATGGCTTTCATCAGCTTGATGTAAGACACTTTTATCACTATTTACATCAGAGGTTTCTTTTATCACAAATGGAATTTGGATTTTTTTGAAGGCTTTTTCTGTATCTCTTGAGATAGTAATGTTGTATTTGTTATTGCTTTTGCTTATGTGCTATTACACTAATTGATTTACATATATCAAACCATCCTTGCATCCCTGGGATAAAGCCCACTTGATTATGGTGAGTAATCTTTTTAATGATTTATTGCATTTTATTTGCAAGTAGCTTGCTGATAATTTTTGCATCTATATTTGCTAGAAGATTGGCATATTGTTTTTCTTTGTATTTGCCAGGTTTTAGTATCAGGGTAGTGTCCATCTCCCAAAAGGAGTTTGACGGGGTTTCTTCTCTTTCAATTTCATGAAAAATTTCAGCAGTATTGGTGTTAGCTCTTCTCTGATGTACTGGTAAAATTCTACAGTGAATCCATCTGGTCCTTGGCTTTCCTTTATAGGTAAAAATTTTACTGCTGCTTTAAATTCATTATTTGTTATTGGTCTATTCAGAATTCTTAGATCTTCTTGTTTCAATTTTCATATCTTATATGTGTGTAGGAATTTATCTATCTCTTCTAGGTTTTCCAATTTGTTGGAGCATAAGTTTTCAAAATAGTTTCTTATATTTTTCTGGATGTCAGGAATAACCGTTGCGATTTCGCACTTTCTTTCCTAAATACATTGATATGTGTTTTTCCTTTCCTTCTATCGATTAGCTTGGCTAGAGGTTTATCAATCTTATTTATGACTTAGAAGAACCAACTCTAACATTCATTCATCTTTCGTATTTTTTTCTATTGTTTGCTTGTCTCAATTTCATTAAATTTGCTCTGGTCTTTATTTCGTTTCCTTTACTATTTTTGGATTTGGATTGTTCTTGTGTTTCTAAGACATGGATGTACACCATTAAATTATTTATTTGAGATTGCTCTGGGATTTTTTAATGGGCAGTCATAGCTGTAAAATTTCATCTTACTACTGCTTGCATTGTGTGTCATAGATTATTGTGTGATATGTTTTCATTGTTGTTGACTCTAGAAAATGTTTGATTTCTTTCCCTGTTTCTTCTGTGATGCATTGTTTGTTCAAAAATGTGTTATATAATCTCCATTATTTGTATAGGATTATTTGCCATTGATTTTTTTAGTCTTATTCTACAATGATCTAAAAGTATACAAGAAATTATTTCAATTCCTTTATATTTACTTAAGCATCCCTTATAGCCTAGAATATGGTATATTTTGCAAAAGGTCCTATGAGCTGCTAAAATAAAGGTTTATTCTGTTGATCTTGGATGAACAGTGTGTAGACATTAGGTAAGTCCAATTGTTCTATACAGTGGTATAGGTCAAATATTTCTTGGCTAACTTTTTATCTGGTTGACCTGTCTCTGCATGATTTTGTGGTATTGAAGTCTCCTATCATCATACAATTGATGTATTATTTTATGTCCTGTAGGGTTTTTTTTAAAAAATCAGGTGCCACAACATTGGGTACATATCTGTTGATAATTGTGATATATTCCTCTTGGATTGTTCCCTTTATTAGTATATAATGCTTATTTTTATCTCTTCTGAGATGTTTTTGCTTGAAATTTGTCATATCTGAGAGTAGCATAGCTACTGCCACTTGTTTTCTTGTCCCAGTTGCGTTAAGTATTAATTTTCATCCTTTTATTTTCAGTCTATGTGTCTATGGGTGAAGTGTGTCTCCTCCAATCAGTAAATTATTAATTCTTGTTCAATCTGACAGCTTATGAATCCTGATAGGAGAGTTAAGACCGTTAACATTGAGAGAAATTATTGTGGTATATTTGCTGTATCCTATTATTGTCTTATTTTATTTTAGAATTTTTTGTTCTTCATTATACTTAGATCAATCTTCTCTTTTTATTGTTTCTATTTCTCTGAGTTCTTTGGGGCTGCTTGTCTCCCTGTCTCTGTTTAAAATTCTTCTGAATATTTTTCAATGCTGGTCTAGTGTTCATAATTTTTTTAGTATTTTTTTTTTTTTGTTGTGAATATGTGTACTTTTCTCTCAATCTTGGAGGATAATTTTGTTGCACAGAACAGTCCGAGCTGATACTTCCTTTCTTTTAAGGCTTGAAATATTATGTTCCATGGCTTCTTGTTCTTTAAGGTTTGTGTTAAGAAACCCATAGTTATTCTCATGGGTTGTAGGTTAATTTCTTTTTTTTTTCCCTTATAGCTTTTAGCATTCTTTCTTTGTATTGAGTGTCTGAGATTTTGATTATGCTATTTCATGAGGTCCTTTTCTGGTCAAGTTTGTTTGGTGTTCTATGTAGCTGTAGTACCTCGATGTTAATTTCTTTTCCTAGATTTATAAAATTTTCTTCTGTAATTTTGGCAAATATCTAACTTATACTTTTTATGATGTTCTCTTTTTTTCTTTCACTCCTATAATTCTGAGATTGCTTGCCTTTGAATCATCAATCAGCTGTTTCATGTAGGCACCCTGTTGTGTTCTTTTTTTAAGTTACCACTGAATATGAGGTTCAACTCGTTAACCTTATGCTGCAATTCTGATACTCTACCTTTAAAATATCAGACTTATTTCCAGTGTTGTCAGTTGAGTTTTTCACACGCTAGAGTTTAACTTGAAATTATTTCAGACTTCTTTTTTATGTTCTGAAATGTTTCTTCGTGTATTGCACTGCCTTGTTCAACTTTTAGCTTGTGTCTTCCATAATCATTAATCTTTTTATCAGTTAGGGCCATTGTTTGGTTAAATCCCCTTTGGACTTACAAAACATCTCTTGCCTTTATTTTGCTGGTTTTTTAACTTCCTTTCCTATAGGTTCCAATTCTTTGGGGCTCGTAATATTAGCTTCTAAGGAGTTAGGTATTTTTGCAGGCAAATTATTGCAACATTTTGCTATAATTCTATTGCTAAGGATTGCAATAAACTCTGACTGTACTGTGGAGATTTCTCCAAAATGGTTTATGACTTTTTTTTTTTGGTGTTTTTAGAAGTTTGAAGTTTTGATATTTCTGTTCATTTTTAGCTTACTCAGCTACTACTTTTGAGGGTTTTCTTAATGACTAATCTTCAACTGCTTTCTGATTCCCTACATTTTTAAGTGAGGGAGTAATGGGATATAGTACTGTAGGTGACTTAAAGCCAAGCTAACTATTAGCACAAAGTGGAAAATAAAATCTACTTCTGTGCCATTACTAACAGTATGCATGTAATCTGCATCAATAAATAAATTAATAATTAAATAAATTAAGAGTAACGAATTACTAACAAGACTAATCACTTTAACAATACAACTATTCTATTAACCTTGAAGGTATTGTCTGCACTACCAGTGCATCTACCGAAATAATCTGAATGTTGACTTATCGAAAGGCTCTGTTAAAGGCAACATTATGTCACTGTCAACGATAACACAGACGTCTGTATTACTTGTACAAGCTAAACTAAATAACTAGTAACTACACCATCATTAATAGTGAAACAGAGACCAGCAATACTGGTAAAACAAAAGACATACCAGTTATTGACATGTCATAGTGCAAAACTAAATCATATAACCACTCCCCTCTTAACATCAGAAATGTGACCTACAGTACTAATGGAGATATCTGTACAAACCATCTAGTAACTCATTAGGGATGTCTCCTATGTCAGTTTTGACAATAGAAAAGAAATTTGCATTAATATCTATTCCTAACTAAATAACAAAATATTATTAATGCCTGTCCTATTAGTGTCCACGTCTCTGTTTCTGTGTCAGTATTGTGGTTTTTTTAAATCACTGTTGTTTGTAATATAAATAGATATCTGAGATTATGATGCCTCCTTCTTTTTGTCTTGTTACTTAGGACTGCTTTGGTTATTTTGTGTCTCTCCTCATTCCATATAATTTTTAGAGTTGTTTTTAGTTGTATGAAAATATTGTCAGTATTTTATTAGGATTGTACTGAATCTGTGTGTCAGATTTAGTTGTGTGAACATTTTAATAATGTTGGTTCTGCTTATCCAAGAACAGGCAATGGCTTTTCATTCTCTAACGTCCTCATCAATCATACTTTTTTCAGAATGCAGAAAAAAACTCTAGTTGTCCCTAGAGTTCTTTCATTTCCTTGGTTAGGTTGATTTCTAGATATTTAATTTTTGAAGCTACTCTGAATGTAAATGTTTTCCTGGTTTCCTTCTCAGTGAATTTGGTGTTCGTGTATAATAATGCTATTGATTTCTGTGTATTGATTTTGTATCCTGCCACTTTGTTGAATTTGCTTATTCTAAAATTTTCCTGTTGGAATTTTTGATATGTTCTATGTGAGAGATAATATCAAGTTACAAATAAAAACTACCTTCCTTTTCTTGTCTTTCTCTCTCTCACTATATATATATATATATATATATATATATATATATATATATATATGTATATGTATGTGTGTGTGTGTGTGTGTGTGTGTGTGTGTGTGTACATATATATTTTATTCTCTTACCTAATTGATCTTGCTAAGGTTTTGAATATTATGCTGAACAGGAGTAGTGAAAGTGGAGATCTTTGTCATGTTCCTGTCTTTGCAGGAAACAATTTTAGTTTTTCCCCATTTAGTGAACTGTTGACAGTGTTTCTTTCAGAAAAAGCTTTTAAGCTTGAGGTAAGGTCCTTACTAGACTTAAGGTTCTTAGCAAGTCCTTGTTACATAAAAACTCTTTAAATTATTAGAAAAAAATCAAAAACAGTGAAATCTCGAGAAGAAATAAGATTCAAGTCCATCAAGGTGTGCAGGGAAGGAGCGTTAGTGGGCAATGAAAATAGCATGATTGAAGTCCAGTGCGAACTACAGGAAGCGTAGCATATGACCAATGGGGGGAGTGATGGGTGACTAGGGAGAGATGAAACAAAATGCGAGTGGGATTGTCAGCTCTTGCTTGACTTTGGACTGTAAAGACAACTAAAATTTGCCACAGTGTTTGAAGAATGCACCTGACCTAATCACTACTTTACTTTTTAATCACTCTGGCTAATGTCTGGTGTGATATTTGAAAGAAGACACATCTTAGTTACTTTTTTATTTCTGGAACAGAATGCTTGACATTTACAATTTAAAGGAGGAAAATGTTATTTTAGCTCATAATTTCAGAAGGTCACATTTCACACGTGGGCAGCTGGGAAGGGTAGAAACACATGGCAGGAGGAAGAGCAGGAGACAGGCTGTTCATCACATGGACTACATGAAACCAAGTTGTGGGAGGAAGGGCGGACCTGCCCTTCTAGGCCCTGCCCCTTCTAGGCCAAATCCCAGTGTTCTGCCCCCATTCAGCAGTCCCCACCCCTTAACAGCGCTTGAGTATTTCATAACATCCAGATACATGAGGCTTTTGGAGAGCACTACAGACCCAACCATACCAAGACAAATCAAAACAGAAGACTCTTGCAGTATTCTAGGCAAGAAATGACAGTATGCAATAACACCAAACGTGGAGAGAAATATTTAATTGTGAGAATCAATAAAATATGGCAACTGATTAAATATGAGATATTGAGTGAATCAAACATGACTTTCACATATCTTCCTGAGCAATGGAGTGGATGGTAACACTATTTCATGGTATGGTAAACACTGGAACAGAAACTGATAAACTAAGTGGAAAAAACAGTAAGTTCTCTGTTTGGGACATGTTGCTTATAAGCAGTAATGCCAAGTTGGAAATTGCACATAACAATTCAGAGGTCAGGGGACAGGGCTAGTCTGAAGGGCTTTATGGGCTCACTAGTGACACTTTCTTCAATAACTTCTGTTGAGGGCCAATATCACCAATCTTGAAGTGACTGTCACTTTTTTCTCTTATAAAGGATGTAGTAATTCTCCTTTCCTGTTATGAGACATCAGACCTGACAACCACAACTTAAAGGAGAGATTTGATTTGGCTCAGTT
The DNA here is from genome assembly GCA_004027205.1 of Ctenodactylus gundi. Lineage (NCBI taxonomy): Eukaryota > Metazoa > Chordata > Mammalia > Rodentia > Ctenodactylidae > Ctenodactylus > Ctenodactylus gundi. The sequence goes on along the minus strand of PVKB01000008.1, from coordinate 32,060 downwards.
TTAAGAAAATTCAGTCCACCACAGACAGGTGCCAAGACAGAAGCATCATTGTGGAAAGGTGTAGCAGAGAAGATCTGATCGGTTTATGGTGGGTGGAAAGCGGAGCAGGGGAATAGTGGGTCAAAGGAAGAAGTAAGGGACCAGACACAGGCCTTAAGGCAACGCCTCCACCAAGAATGGTGCTCTACCAATTGTGTAGGTCAATACCCAAGCCAGTCAAGTTGTGGACACTCCACTCTAAGAGCCACAAAGGGTGGTCTTATTTCGTAGTTACTTATTGGCTTCAGAGGTCAGGAAAGCTGTCATAGAGAATGTGGCATTTGAAATCTGAAAGGAAAAGATGTTAATGAGAAAAAAAGAATATTCTAAGAAAGAGGAGAGATGCAGGAAAAAACAATAGTCTCAGGAAGATCACTTTTTCAAGTTGAATATAATGTAAGGATTATATATTTACCCAAGTTACTGTGCTCTAAGAATTGTGCAAGAGCCTGGAAATAGAAAGTCAACTGAAACGTGAGACCTTGCACCCCTTCAATAAGTCACCCTTCAAATTCCAATCTGAGTTATTGCGCATATTTCCTCTGTGGTTGCTGAGTATCCTGTGTTAAGTCTTTTTATTGTACTTAAACACATTATATTGAAAGCATTAGTCCTCTACTATAACAAGAACTCTTTGAGCCTTATCCACCATATTAGCCCTATGCCTAGCACAATCTCTAGTCATCTCAAGTATTTAATATTGCAGTAAATTAAATTGCAACTGAAGAGCTTATAGCTTAGTGGAGAAAATGTGGAAACTAAATCTGGAGAGAAATATTTTGATCTAAATGTCTAGAAAAAAATTTGAAGTTGGGAATGGTAATACATGTCTGTGACTCCAACACTCTGAGAAGACAAAGCAAGAGAATCAAAAGTTTGAGACCGATCTGGGCAAGTTGGTAACTTAGTGAGATCCTCTTTCCAAATAAAAATACAAAATAGCATGGGATATAGCCCAGTGTGAAGGCACTTTGTTTATTTGGTACTTAGAAGAAGAAAAAAAGAAAGAAAGAAAAGAAAACAAGTTGTTGGATTATATTGGCAGGTGATGGAATGTTAACAAGTGCTCATGAACAATAGATTGTCAAATGTTTATGAAACAATTAGAGTGTTTTTGATAATTTGAATCTAGTAGCTATATCTAGAATACATTGGGAAAGGCCAAATATTAGTCAAATGAGTGTTGTCCAGCAAATAGTACAACCAGTGAGTTCATAGTAGGTATTCAGCAAGCATATACTAAATAAATACATAAAAGTGTAGGCAGAAAATGATAGATGTAACAATAATACTATCCGAGGAGTTTGATGAATGATCTGGCACTTTTAGCTTCCTGGAATACTTCTTCCATCAACAGTGTTACATGTATTTGTACTGCTGCAGTATGAATCTGTTATAAGTTCTTACTACAGCAGCATAAACTACTTTGCTCCCACACCTCTTTTAAAGATTCTTTCAATTAATTTTAAGATGCGATTTTGCATTATTTGGCAGAGAACTCAGGTTATTTAATACTTTAATTTGATTAATACTTTACCAGGTATCTGTATATTATCAGGTGACACACCTATACACTGAATGTTTCAATCAGGCAAAAAGAAAGCTACTTTAATAGTGAATATTGGATGTGAAAATTTCTGGGTGCAAGAGGCTGGCTACTCCTGGTCAAAATGAATATGATCTTGTTTTCTCCGTTATTTCATTGTGGGGACTCCCAGGTATTTGTATTTGATTACGGTTATTGCACAGTTTTGCTGTGCTTTTGCTCGTTCTCTCTGGCACCAAATACCATAGACAGTCAGAATATCATAGCGCCCTGTTTCTGCATTCATGTAACCCAGAAGGCTGGCGACAATGAACGGAGCTTGATCTCAGGATCTAATTAACGTGTGGATCTGACTATTGTGCTGTGTGGACTTGGATTTTAGTCAAGCCTATGTATCTATGTGACAGCTCGCTGAATTTTTGAACACTGAAGTCAAATTTACCAGTCGTATGAAATGAACAAATTTTATTTAATGCAAAACAATGAAAGAATGAGAATGCAATTTTCTTTCCTCAAAAAGCTACTGGCTTATGTAGCTACTATAATATATTCTGGCGACTGCTGTAAGTTTTCATTATGAAGACATTGGATTTATTTGAAATCTATCTAAAAATTCAATATGTCTATTCCACCTGAGGGTTATTTTATGCTGAAAATAAATAACATTATTTTTCTAATACTGAAATAAGTGTGTCTACTGCTAAAATGAATGATCTATTTCAATAGAAGAAAATTGGCATGTGTCTAAAGCAGTTTCATTTATTATGATTTATTTGATTTGCCTTATATAATTTTATCTCTTTCTTCATGGATGAAGTTGAAGTAGGATTTCTGTTATATTCTGCTTAGTTCTTATAATTTGGATAACTCTGCCTCAAGCCAGTCTTGCTGGCTTTTGTGCATCTTTATTGAAAATATTAGCCTCATGTGAGGCCAATATGGAAACTGCATGGCTGCCTAAGCTGCTTAAAACATACCCATGTGTTCAGACCCTAAAGGTAACAGTGATGAGAGGGACTAGAAAAAATCAGGAAGAGAGTTTGCTTTAAAAATCAATCAAGATTTTTAAAATTGGAAAACAAGTAAATAATTCTGTGTGTTAACAATGTAGAAAAAGAAAGAAATGGGGGAGAGCAAGTTAGAACAAAGTAAAGTTTCAAATGAGCTATACAAGATGAAGTTAACCAGGGAACAGGAGATGGGACCTTTCAGTTATACTTCCTTGTTAAAGTCTCCATATTCTGGGGTATTAGTGAAAAGTAAGTTTTCATCCTCTCCTCTATGTTGATGGAATGAAAAGATCAAAAGAAACTGAAAGGATAAAACATAAACTGATGTGATAGGCATATGAGGATGGTAGAAAGGATGGCGAGAAAGAAAGAGTAGAACACACAGATCAGGGACATCAATACTCTAAGTGTAAATTTTTGTAGAATTTTGACTTTTAGAACCATAAGATTGTTTCATATAACTAAAGAATAAATAAATCAGCAAGCATGGCAGAACCCCGTACATACATATACATATAATGAATATGTATATTACTTGTACATACTTGTATAGACAACAAAGATAATAAAATGTAAACAGTTGGAGAATAAGGGCATTTAAGTAGAGGGATGATGGGAATTGTTTCTACCGTAACCCTCCTCCACATTACCCACAAGGGGTACATTCCAGGACTCCCAGTGGGTGTTGAAGCTGTAGACAGTGCTGAGCCCTGTATGTGCTACGGTGTTTGCTATGTGCCCTGCAGCATTTGCCACATAGTGCCGGAATTAATCAATCTTTTGTTTTGTTTTGTTTTGTTTTATGCTATGCTGTCTCCATTGCTTCACCATCTTTGTATTTGGGGCCATTATTGAGTAAAACAAGAATTACAGGAGCCCAATCACTGCAACGATGCTACAGTTTTCTGATAACTAATGTTGCTAAGTGACTAACAGGCAGACAGCTATAAACATTGCAAATTTGTTTGACAAAACATGATTCATATCCTAGTGGAGTTCCAGCAGGATAGCATGAGAGTTCATCACACTTCTCAGAACAGCACATCATTTAAAAATTATAAATGGTTTATTTCTGGCAGTTTTCATTTGTTATTGTTGGACAACTCTTGACCATGGGTAACTAAAACCACAGAAAATGAATCTTCTGGTGGGGACAAGGCTTACTGAACTATTTTTGCAATATCTATGCTAAGTTTTAAATGTTGTCAAAATTAAAAGTTGAAGAAATTGAAAATACACATTTGTAAATGGACCTATCCTAGGAACAAGATGCTTTGCCTCTGGAATACTGGTGTGTCCTACAAAGTTAAGGAAGTTCTTCATAATCAAGTAGCTCTCACTGAGTGGTTTGGGTTTGATCATTCTGGGGCTTATATTTTCCCTTCTTCCTTGTTAATTGTCATTAGTGGAGTAAGTTTAAATGCCTACAAAAAGATGATGATAAATTATTCTCCGAATCAAGAACCAGAGCCAGCCTTTGCTCTCTTTTTCCTTTGGACCAATCATCTTTTGATTTAGATAGAAATCTCATTGATCTAATACCATTCTTAAGAAGCTTTCCTGCTATTGCTTTGGAATCTTAGGACTTCTAAATGTCTAATGTATCCCAATCCAGGTTTTTGGATATTTTGCACCCTTAAAATAAACAGGGCTGCTGGGGGTTAAAGGAACAGAATGGTTCCCTTTGGCTAAGCAACAGCATAACTATAAGACTAAATTGAATATTTTTCACCCAGTAAAGCAAAAGTATATTTGGAAAGCAAAATAATTAAAAATACTTTAAAAATTAAAAGTAAAACCTAAAGCAGAGGTCATTCATCTCCAAATCTGAAATAGCTGTGGTGTGGGAATATGAATGAGGTGGAAATAAGAAGCCAGAAATTTAAAATGGATTTTTTTATGCCTAGAGCAAAGCTACGCCTAAATTAAACTGTAACCTGTGGAAAATGGTCTTTCAAAGCTCCCACTACCATCTGCTTCTTAGGCATGTAGTGTCCTCTACTTTTTGCTTTTTACATTCAAGTTCAACTATAACAATCTTCCTCATTCCAATAAGGAGTAAATGACTGAGACAAACTCATTGTGCTACAATTCCTGGGGCACCATGATTTTCACAAACATCAATACCAAAAGATTAAAAAGCTAACTCTATTGGTTGACTTCAAGCATATAACTGCAGATGAAAGATTATGGAGAAAGAGAAAGGGAGATAGTTATTCTGGGACTTTTCAATACACATTTCAGTGTAAGACCAGTCTAATCCAGTCAACCAAAATGTCACAAACACTTTCTACACCAATACAAAGAAAGAAAGAAAGAAAGAAAGAAAGAAAGAAAGAAAGAAAGAAAGAAAGAAAGATGCTTACTTTATGTGACCACAAAAGATCATCTCAACTTGATGAGACACGAAACACCCAGGGCAGAGCTTTTAGGTGTGTGTGATTTAATTGTGGACCAGCAAATGAAAGATGAACACCCACCCTGGGTGTGGCTGGCCCAACCCATATACCGTCAGCTTAAACTGAATGAAAAGGAAGGAGAAAGAAAGATTACCACAATCTCCGCTTCTGGAAGACCTCCAGCCTTCACCATTATTGCAAGATATTGACTTGCTCCTGTCTTCATATTGCTAATCTCAGACACAGATTCACTCCAGTCATCAGGTCTTCACCATAGCCTTCGGCTGCTGATCTGCAGCACAGACTTGCGCCTGCTGTCCTGCAATCTCAGACAGGTGTTCTGTCTCACATCTGAGTAATCACTGGACCCTCCAGCTGTGGCATGTGAGTATGGTCATTTTGTACTCTTTTCAGACTTGTAAACCCTCCAAGTAAACTCCCTTTTTATTGATATATAAGTTCTATCAATTCTGCCTCCCTGAATACCCTAACCAATACAAATGCAATCAGATGACTCATATTGGCAATCTGGCTTCTAGCCATAAGATAATCTGGCTGCAGTTATACGGGGACTTTCAGTTCACTTACATTTGTAGAATATCTTTTATCTCAGGGTGTCTGTTTCTTTAAGTTCATTTCTGAACACATCTCCGAAAGATTGAAACATGATATTTCCTGTTCACAGAAGGTAAATCGATTCAAAATGTAATATCATTGTCTGCTAGCAAGCAAAAGTTAGCACTAAGAATGCCAAAGGAGGTCACCATCTTTTCTTTCTTAATCTAAAAAGACAAAATTTCACAACCTAAACTCTTCCTACTATGGTGTCTTCTGTGAATCTTGTTTAAGACCCAACTACCCAGTGCCTCAGCATCTACATTTTTTTTTTTTTTGAAATGCCATTTGGCTTTACAACATTTGCCATAATCGCTTTCCCAACTGGCCCAACATTTTCTCTTACAGATGCTGTAGGGAGGATTCCAATGCTGAGTGGAAGGTTGCACCAGATGGCCTTAAAGGACCCTTCCAAATACAAGATTCTCTAATTCTCTGATTTAATTTTTGATTCAATTTCATTACTTTTGATATCACCAGATGAAATTATGTAGACATTCTGTCTTCCATCTGTCCTCCGATATATGTCAACTTCTCCCTATCCAAATGCATCTCATCAGCCAATGATTAAGCACTCATTTACATACAGCATAAAAAAAGCTTTCTGAGGGCTCTGACCCAAAAATATGAGTAACGAGAATGGCAGGTAAAGTGGTCACATTAAATTGTCACAGCTCTGGGAATGTAGTAGTCCAACTCGCTCCTTACACTAATTTCCAGCCACTCACTTACAATGTTTTGGCTGTAATTTTGCACAAGTCATAGACTAGGTAATATGAAAGAATTCACTCATCTGCAAATAATAGGAACTACCAATGTTCAGCCTAGTGAGTTCTTAGTCACACATATTAACTAACTTTAATTCATACAGCAACTTTATGAGGAAGGGACCAATATTATTGCCTTCTTTTCACAGATAAGAAAATCAAGGTATGCAGAGTTAAAGTAACTTCCCTAAGGCCATATAGGTAGAAAGTGGTAGCAGTGGGGTTTCAGCTTAAACATTCTGACTCTAGATCCATAATATATGTTATGCCATAGTGCCGCTGAAATTATGTCAACATACTGATAGCTAAATTAGTTTTACTTAAACCATCACTCATCTACATTTAAACTAAAGCCAGCAACATTTCTAATAACTCACCTAGTGAGACAGCTTTAATGTTGTCTGAAAATTTCTTATGTATCCTGGGTGACCTCTCTCCCCACTCACAGCAACTCTTCCTAACCATGCTCCTTCTCCTTCAGTTTCCAACATACCCTCTTTTCCCCCTACCCTACAACATTGGATTTTCAGGATAAAAACAAACTATCATGTACTAACTTCCACATTTCCCTGACAGCTAATATACCAGCGTTTGTTTGTACACATCGTCATCATTCAGAACACATCTTTCTCCTACAGTTTTTATTTTGTCTCCACCTTCACAGGAAGTGTACACCATTATTCACATCTTTTCCACCATATACATTTAATCTCATCCTTTTAAGTGAGTCCTTCTTACTAACTTCTATACTTTCTTGGAATTTCCAATTACAATAACTAAAACCTTCACTTTACCATAAATACCCCTCCAGTGGTTACTCTACCTCTCTTCTTTCCTTATTTGTAGTTTTCTGAGAGTGGCCTGTCTTCTGTCTTTCTTTTCTCTCCCCCACTGCACACTCAACTGCCTTCCATTTCATTTACATCCATCTCAGTCTACCAAATAAGCTTTTATTCTTACCAGTTAATCACTGTATAACTACAGTCACCATTCTCTTTCTTTCTTTCTTTCTTTCTTGCTTTCTTTCTTTCTTGCTTGATTCCTTTCTTTCTTGCTTTCTTCCTTTTTTTTGAGATAAGGTCTTGCTTTGTAGCCCCGGCTGGACCTGAACTCACTATGTAACCCAGGCTGGCCTCCATCTCACAGCAATCCCCCTGCTTCGTCTTCCCGAAAGCTGGGATTACAGGTATATGCCACCAAGCCTGGGTTTATGTGGTGCATGGGATTCAAACTCAGGGCCTTGCACTTGCTAGGCAAGCATTTTAATCACTCTGCCATTCCTCCAGCCCCACTTTCTTTAATTACTTTTGGACACTACTCACTACGCTTGCCTTCTTGAAGCATTCTCTTCTTCCGGCTCCCTTTAAAGCACATCCACTTGTTTTTCTTCTACATGTTAACTGCTTTTTCTCAGTCTCCTTTGCCAACTTCTCTTCTATCCGACATTGTGTGTTTCTAAAGGCTAGCATGTGATTGGGTAAATAGAAATCACCATATCCTCCTCTTAATTTATTTAAAATACATGTGACTGTTTAAAGCAAAATGATAACACTGCCTGTGGGTTTTATAATGTGTGTAAAGAGAAAACTCGTGACAACTTTGACACAGAATGGGGGGGGCGGGTCTCATGGACATATGTGAGTTCAACACTCTACATTTTTCATGAAGTGGTCCAATATTAACTCTAAGTAAACTGAAACATATTGTGATTTTCAAGAAAATTAAAATAGTACAAATAGTTGTTTAAATAAACAGAAAAAGAAAAAAATCACATTTAAAAATACTTACATGATCCAAGAGAAGGTCAGAGGGAATAGAGGTCCCAAGAGCAGAGAAAACGAGTAGAAGAAAAGCAATATAATGGGAGTCTTAAACACGACCAGACCTACAATTATACTAGGTATTCAATTTAATACCACTTAATTTATCAACCTTCACCTCTATGAAATAGTCTGTTTTTGTACCATTTTGTATCATTTTTCTAAATGATACACCTGAGACTCACACTTAAGATTAACTTCAATCCTATGTTGATAACTAGCTGCAACATTGTGCTGATTCCAGTATCTGCACTTCAGAAAATCTATGATCTCAGCTATGGGCAGACAGGACTGTCTAGGAAGTAAGAAAAATCAGAAAATGTCAGGCTTATTTATAAAAGAATAAAATCCAGAGTCCTGAAGGGCCTGAAGAATTTAATAATGAAAAGGACTGTCCTTGTACTTGAACATGACTGCTCCATCCTCCAAAGGCCGTATAAAGGTCTATATCCAGGACACAGATATGCACTACATGGAATTCTTTCTGTGAGAGGAATCAGAGGAATGAAAACTAAACAGAGTCACTATTTTCCCTACAACAGCATCAACTTCACCATAGTCATTATTTCTGGAGATACTCTGACAGTTCGGCTCAACTTGAATTAGGACAATGACATTCTTTCAGACCGTTGAGTATTAAGTGACTGCTTTTTGGTATGAATCCATTTTAATCAATGAACTACATATTACATCTTCATATTACTTGCTACATCCTTACGCCATGCACTAGTAAGTCTCATTCTATTAAAATAATTAACAGTTGTCCTCGGATAGTTGATTCCTCTTTTCCATCTAATTCTTTCAGTGTCCCTAGATCTTCTTTCCATTGGAGCAATGGGCATTTGTTTCCATTATCCTTTGTGATTTTCTTTTTTCCAAAATTATTCTTTTTATTAGTGTGTGTCTTAGTTATTATTTTCATTACTGAAACATAATACCTCCATAACTTGAGGGAGAAGAGATCTATTTTAGCTCATAGTTTCAAGGTCTCCAGTTGTTAGAAGTCAGCTGGCAATAAGAGAAATACATGTGGAAAGCCAGGCAGAGAAAAGCTGCTCATGCCTTGGCAAGACAGAGAGCACAGCGTAAGAAACCGGGGGGGGGGGGGGGGGGATATATTCTTCCAGGCCACACCCTCAGTGACATTTCCTTCCTATCAGTTGCTACCTGCTAACATTGCAGAAAATATAAAGATTAGTTCACCCGATCTAACTAGCTCCCACAATCCAATCACCTTCTAAACATATGAAGCTTTTGTGGGAAAGTCCAATCCAAACCATACCTCTCGTTTCCTGGCCCCCAGAAGACTGATGTCTACCTCATCATGCAAAATAAGTTTAGTCTACTTCTAAAAGTTTCCAATGTCCTAATGGTTCCAGCACTGATTAAAAAAGTCTCCTCTGAGACTCAAGACATACTCCTAGCTTTGGAGTTCTATGAAAAAAAAAAAGTTAAACACTTTCAACATATAGTGGCATAAGGTAAATATTTTCATTACAAAAAGGGTAAACAGGAGGATAGAAAAAAAAACAGAACAAAGACAAAATCAAAACTCAGCAGAGCAAATATTAAATCCTGAAGTTCCACGTGTAGTGCCTAAAGCAAGTTGTGGTGAAATGTTAACTCCAAAGAGCATGGGCAGACTTCTGCTTTAAGCAATATGGTTAGGCTTTGGCCTAGATTTACTCATAGCCTGTGGCCTTCCACAGCAAAGTATCCACTTCCAAAGCATCACCAAATTCCTCATGTCTCCACTGTGCTTTCAGCTTTACTTTAATAGCTTCACACACTGCCCAGTTATGGCCATACTCTCTGACCTCCAATGCCTTCTGAGATCTTGGTGGAAGTCTTCATAATTCCATAACTCCTGCATTCTACATGCCTGTCATTCCAGCACTGTGTGTGGTGATACAAGGTCTGCTGCTGACTTGAGCAGTAGTCATGTCCCTTTGGACCATGGCTACAGTGATCTCAGTGATCTCTAAGTGGTTGGATGGTTGAACTCCTCAGGAATTCACTTTCCTAGGTGGTGCTGCAAGATACCATGGAATTCTCTTTTCAAAGCAAAGTGTTTCAAAACCTTAATCCTTCAAAAGATTTAGTCTGGCCAATTTCTATGTTGCCTTCAAACCGTCTATCCTATTTTCCTGATACAAAGTATTTCTTTTTAATGGCAGTATAGTCATTGCCCATGCTCTCTATAGCCCCAATTTTGCAGACACTTCCCTTATGATGAAACTGCAAAATTTTTATATCTTGTGTCATGCCATTTCTCTTTATTGTGACTAAAAGCATCATGCAGCAAACATGTGACAGCCTGTTGGGTTTCCTTGACATTTTTTTCCACCAGATTATATAGTCTATGACCCATAGTCTCATATTCAGGCAAATTTTCAGAAAATGAGCAAAACGTAGACATACTTTTTGCCAGTGTGTAGAACATATGGTTTCTAAACCAATTTCCAATAGAGTTCTCCTTCCCATCCGAACCCTTTTGAGCCAGGCCTTCACAGTGTTCACTTGTATCAGCATTCTGGTCTTTTGAGTCCAGAACAGACTCTCCCATCAAACTTGACTTGCAACATACTAAGCCTTCTCTGATGACATCTTCAAACCTTTGCAAACTTCTGCAAAACACAAAAGGCTTCTAAACCATACCACTAGGTAAAGTCACAGCAATTATCCCACTCCAGGTACCAATTTCTTTCTTGGTAACTTTCTTTTAGCAGAACACAATATCTGACACCCACAGACTAAAGAGGGAAGATTTACCTTGGCTCATAGTACATAGGTCTCAGTCCTTGCATGGTGAACTGGTAAAGGCAGCATGGCAGGATGGCCTTGTGGAAGAGAGATGTTTATCCTGGCCTCGCTAGGAAGCAGAATGAGAGAAAGGCAGACATTTGCACATTTCAAAGTGCTTTCACATTCTCTCACTCATTTAATTCTAAGATCATTTCTGTAGTGCAAAGGAGGGAAATTATTTTCTTTTACCTCATGTTTTTGTCTAGTTTAAATATTAAGCTGATGAAAATATATTAATAGAGGAAAAAAATGATTGCATACTTACAGGAATCTTACAGAACATGAGACATAAACAAGGATCTGATGATTGAAATCTGTAGCATCCAGAGCTACAGAAAGGAATAAAGGTTTCTAGAGGTTGGTGCAAACATTATGGAAAGATGAGGTAAGGAAATATATGATGAATGAAAGTATGTTATAATATGATCAAACTCTTCCATGTGATAAAAGTTGTCTCTGATCAGCTCTATTCTTCACACAGATACCTTTACTAGTACAGATTTTCTTTATAGATGTAAATTTTCTTTACGAAAAGGGCGTTATTTAGGAATACTTCTGTGTCTGCAATTTCTCGAAATAATCACCAAAAATTAATATGCCTTATATATTGAGTGCAACATTGTAGAATATAAGTCTTCATTTAGGAACAAATGATAGAATATTAGAAGTTCTCACCATATGGGAGGGGTCCATCTTTGAGTGGGTTGGCCCTGGGTAACATAGTTTTTATATTTCGGTGTGGCATGTGTTGAGCTTCAAAAATAATGAGTTATTTTAACTGTTATACAGAAAGAACATATATGGCAAAGAGAGTTGAAACTTTTTTTCCTAAAGTAATATTTCTAGAGAATTGGTGAAGTCATCACAGATGGTAAGTTTTCTCTAGTATGTAGAATAATGTCCCACTCCCCCAGTGTCCATGTTATGTTTTGTGAAACCTGTCAATAAGTTAACTTACATGTCTGAAGAGATTTTGAAAACAATCAAAGATCTTGGTACAGAACTTTTTTCTGGATTATACTGTCAAGTCCAGTCTAAATAAAAGCATTCTTAAGATCAGAGAACCTTTTCCACTTGAAGTTTGAAAGCAATGTGATGATGGAGGCATAATCAAAGAGAGAATTGATATTGTTGGCTTTGAAAATGGAGGAAAGGTCCAGGAGTCAAGAAAGGCAGATGACCTTTAGGAAAAGACAAGAAATGAATTCTTTCAATTACCAAAAGTGCAATGGCTGAAAACAACATGAATTTATTTTGGGTTACCACGATGAAAATCAGAAACCCAGAATGGATCTTACAAGTCAAATCGATCTATCAGTGGAGCTGCATCCCTTCTTAAGGCCCTGAGGGAGAATACGTATTCTTAACTTTTAAAATTTCTAGTGACCATTTGCTTTCCTTGCCTCATGAGCCTCTTTCTTCATTTTTAAAGTTCATCATCCTAACCTCTGCTTCTGTCATCATATTTCTATCTCTGACATCTGTTTCCATTATAATAATCTTATGATGATATTGGGCTCATGTGAATAATCCAGGATAATCTCTAGAAAGGAACATCTCTGTTGACAACTTTGTTTTAACCCAACGAGGCCAATATTAGACTTTTGACCTATTGAACCATAATCTATTTGTGTCACATAGGCCACTAAGTTTGTAGTAATTTTGGTACAACATCAGAAAACAAATATGTATCTTAAATCTCCTTCTAGGCAGTTAAACCATTATGGAACATATTTCTCCATTTAAGAAGTGACATCTTGTATCAATTAATTTGTTATAATAACTCAAAATAAATTGATCTTGAGCTTTCTGAATCTAGCGGTTTTATGATTGCCTTGATGATGTCAAAGCAGCATGGTAGACTAATAACCAGTTACAGCCAACTGATTTTGACAAAGGTAAAAAGAATATGCATTGGAGGAAGGACATTATTTTTATAAAACAGTGGTGGGAGAACTGGATACCTACATGCAAACGAATAAAGCTGCAACTATATCACTTGCCAGTTACATAAATCCACTAAGAACAGATTAAATAGTTAAATGTAAAATTTAAATCTATAAAAATAAAACATATAATGGCAATACTTCAAGACATTGAAACGAATGGGAAAAGCTCCTTTGGACAAGAGTCTAAATGCAAAGGAAACAAAAGCAGAAATATACAATTTTGGTAGTATTCCTTCTCTTCCAACTTCATGGAACAGTTTGAGAAGAACTGGAGTTACTTCTTCTCTGAAATACTGAAAAATTCTGCTGTAAACCCACCTGGTCCTGGGGTTTTATTTGTAGGTAGAGCTTTTATTACTGCTTAAATTTCTGTGTGTGTAATGGGGTTGTTCAAGATTTTTATGTCTTCTTCATTCAATTTTGCTATCTTTTAATGTGTGTAAGAAGGCATACAATTCAGCACCATTTCATTGTAACTCTGAGAAATATCAAGTGGTTTCTCTGATATGAAACACCCAGGTCACCATTATTTCGTAGAACTTAATGTGGGGGAATAACGGGAACTGGAGTGGAGAAGGAGGCAGTGGGAGGATTGAAATGAGAGAAGGGAAGGATTCGTAACTTTGCCACAATATGTATGTGCACAAAATACTCAAGATCAATGTAAACTTTATGTTTTGCACTTATACATATCAATAAAATTTTGAAAAAAAAGAGAGAAGTCACAGAGGTTGCAAACAGAGGCAAAGCTGTAGGAGAGGGCCTGCCCAAGCCTTCTGGGGCTAAGTTCTTGCCACAACTTCCCCATGTGGTGGACATGGAGCTACCTAATTTAATGAAACTATTGAATTTGCTGTTTGCCATGCTGAGTTTTGTTCTTGCTTTGGTTCTATTTCTTTTGTCATTCTATTTTCATTTTGGAATAAAAATGTTTACTGTATGACATCATATGTCAGAAATGTTCAACTTTTCTTGGATTTTCTAAGGAGCTCAAAGCTAAGAGTTTGCCTTGAGTCTTACAGGAGATTCTGGATTCAGACTTTTAAGCATTTGTGGAATTTTTAAGACTTGCACAGCTCTTAGAAATGGGCTAAATTTATTTTGCATAATGAAGTAGACATGAGTCTTTTGGGGACCAGGGGCAGAATGTTATAATTTGGATCTGGAATGTCCCCCATAAGCCTCATGTGTTTGAAAAGTGATTAAAAATGGGGCTGAACCCACTGACTTTCTGTGATGCTACCAGGTGGGGCCTTGTCAGAAGGGGTGAATTACCAGGGCATGACCTGGAAAGTGTAACTTGAGCCTGCCATGGACTGATAAAAATTCTCTGCTAGCTCTGCCTTTTGCCCCCTCTGTTCGACATGCTTAGTACAGCTTTTCCCCAACAAGGCCATTTTCACCATTTCCTTCTGCCCATGATTGGACTGTGACCTTCTGAAACCATGAGCTAAAAACGTCTCATCTCCCTTAATATGTGGATGTCAAATTCCTGTCCCAGAAATGAAAATGTAGCTAAGACATGAACTAAACAGCTTCTGCATAGCAAAGAAAACGTCAGAGTAGAGAGACAATCTATAGAATAGAAAAAAATTAGCAAACTATACATTTGAAAATAGATTAATCTCCAGAATTTGGAAGAAATGCCAAAAAGCTCAATAGCAAGAATGAATAGCCTAAATAAAAAATGGGCAGCAAACCAAACAGACATTTTTCAAAAGAAAACATACAAGTGGTCAAAAATACATTAAAAATACTCAGCATCACAAATCATCAGAAAATAAAACCTAAAAGTCGTGAGATACTATCTTACCTCAATAAGAGTAGCTGTTGTGAAGATGACTAAAGACAACATATCCTGGCAGGCATGTGGGGAAAAGGGCACCCTTGCATACTGTTGGCATGAATATAAATTCATACAGCTATTACAGAAAAGGGCATTAAGGAGCCTGAAAAATTAAAAACAGACGGGACAATGATTAGAGCACTTACCAAGCAAACAAAACGACCTGAGTTCTATTTTCCAGCACCACATAAGCCAGGCATGTCAGTGCATGCTCGTAATCGGTGCACTCACGAGGCCAAGGCAGGATTGTTTTAAGTTTGAGCCAGCCTGAGCTACACAGTGAGTTCAGGACCAGCCTGCACTGCAGAACAAGACCCTGTGTCAAAAAAGAAAAAAGCAACTACCATTATGTCCAACAATCCACTGTTAGGTATTTACAAAGAAAATAAAATCAGTGTGTTAGAATTATCTGCACTGCCTTGTTCAGTGTACAATTATTCATAATAATCATTCAATGAAAATGATATGAGCGCCCATCCCCTACTGAAAAGATAAGGAAAATGTAGTATGTATGTATATATATATATATATATATATATATATATATATATATATATATATAATACTACAATACTATTCAGTGATAAAACAATGGTTTTGTCACTTGTGACAATGTGGATGAAACTTGAGAACATTCTTCTAAATGAAATAAGCCAAGCACAGAAAGACAAGCACTGCATGAACTACCACATTGTAGAAACTAAAAAAGTTGATCTCAAAGAAGTTGAAAATAGAGCCGTGGTTACCAGAGGGTGAGAAGAGTACGGGGTGGAGAGAGACAGGGACAGGTACTAAGTTGCAGTGAGATAGGAAAGAGAAGCTCTGATGCACTATTGAACATTAGAATGGTTATGGCTGCAAAAATGTATTGTCCATTTTGAAAAGCTAAAAGAAGGTTTTTTTTTTTTTAATTTCACCATACAGAAACTGGGAACTGGAGTGGAGGCAATGGATATATATATATATATATATATATATATATATATATATATATATATATTTATCCTTCCTTAGTATTTTATGATGTATGCTTATAGCTAAACATCACATGTTACTTTATTAATACACGTAATTTTGTATTTTTATCATTAAAGCAAATTTAATAAAAACAAATGGTAGAGGGCACATTTGTTAATTATCTTGTTATATAACATTGTACTATTTCACGAATCTTTACTTACATCATATGGACCCTTAGCTCCGTTCTACACATAGTTATACTGAGTCATGGACGCCCTGCTATAAGGATTGGGAGACACAGCACTTACTCCTCCGGATTGCTACATATTATTTAGAATCATGCTCCCTTCTTCCATAACATTCTGCAAGTACAACTAAGAAAAAAAAATGTGGGCAAAGATTTTTGTGGAAAAAAATTATCTGGAAGAACTGAAGAAGAGTTCCACAAGTATAAAGTGCTGTGTGTATCTTACGTTGATTAACCACGTTTTATTTTCTCTTTGATAGTTAATCCTACTTGTTTAATAAATGGTGCACAATAAGAAAAGAGGAATTAGAGAAAATGAGTATTTTAATGTGACAAGACACAATAAGTGAAATGATTTGGTTTTGTATCTGGACTAACAGAAGCATTTATGCAAATATCACTTTAAAAGGCAGGTGTGCCACAAGTTTTCAAGTCCCAAAATACCTACCCATCACTCTGAAAGTTTCTGTCTTTTCACCACCCCCCTAAAAATAATACCCAGCGGTCACAGTCTAAATCAGGGGTGTGAAATACCCAGCCCTTTGGTTGTGTACAGCTTTTGAAATTAATTCATCTCTTCTAGTCAAGGCAACTGTCACAGTAGGAGTGATCAATTATATATAATCATTAAGGGTTTTACCTAAAACATTGGACTGATTTTTAAGGTTATAATTTTGTGTGACTTGTATCTTAGTCACATTCTCATTGATGGGACACAATACCTGACACATATGATTTAAAAAATGATTACTTTTAGCTCATTTACAGAGGTCTTAATCCATTCATGATCTATTGCAATGGTGGCATGACAGATGGATCTGGCACAGAACATCTGTTCAAGAGAAAAGGAAGGAGTGATGAGTTGGGGAGCAGCAAGAGTATATCCATCCAGGCCACACAATCAGTGATCTGTGACACTCTCATTATCCGCCCCTCCTAGCCAGGACCCACCTCCTAATAGCGTGGGAAATCCATAGAAAATCCTCTGCATACAACTGCACCCAAATACATAAGGTTTTGGGGTCATTCCAAATACAAACCATAAGAACCTATAAATGATGTCATAAATATCCAAATGGACTTTGGCAGAAAAATGTTTTCACATTTCTGGTCTAAATGATGAAATTATTGTTATTGATGATGAAATATAATTAAGTGTCCAAGAACAAATAGAAAGCAAAAAATATATTTATTAATAAAATAAAAAGTAAGTCTCAAAGATACACAAGAATGATCTAGGGGAAAGTGACAAGTGACATGTGTCTTCTGTGTAGTCACTCACTAAATCAACCATCACCTGGAAGATTCCAGATATGAGAAGCTAAGTGGTCCTAACATGCACAATCTAGTGAATTCAAGCCAACAGTCTAGAATTTACTACTCTTGGAAAAGTCTGTCAATTCTTTTATAAATATATGTCTTCTGTAGACAATCATCACCCTAAATAATGCATCAGATTATGTAGAAGGACAACACATGACCAAGTTCAGTATTTGCAACCAGCCGCACATAACCTCTCATGAACAAGGTGACCACTGATGTCCTTGCCGGAAGCCTTGCAAGGCAGACACTTTGTGCTCTCCAATGTATCATCATCTTTATTGGATAAGGAAGAGAAAAGCTGCAATCAGCGTCTTACGCATAGCTAGTAGAGAAGAGAGATGGAGCTTACATTCAGGTCTTCGGGCCGCCAGATCACTGCCCTGCTTGGTTTTCTACAGGGAATGTAGTAATAGAGCTCAGCCAAGTGGTGCATGAAGACTTTCAGTGAGTAAGGAAAGGTTAACAACATGATGTAAAAATAAATTGTGTGTATGGGGTGGGGGGGGATGTCACACAGTATTCGGATTCTCAGCCTTCTACTGAGTAGGAAGGCTTTCCCATAGCTATAAAGGGATTCTCTAAGTCGATTGCTTTCCAATTTTTCATCAACTTTCCCTTGTTTCAATAAAAATGAACACATGTGAGTATAAAGCATTACCCACTAAATTACTTTATGAGCAAAAGTTTATTAAATGGAATTTCATTTATCATTCAAAACGAGGATGAAGATGAAAACCAGTCAATTCTTTCAAGTGTTCATTTTGAAGTAATTTTAAAGTTACAAGGAGCAAGAATAATACAGAAAATTTCTGATTGTCCTTTATCTAACACAACCTTTAACCAATATTTGATTATTTTGCCAACATTTTTATTAATCTCTCCCTCCCTTCACACTCCATATATTTGTAGATACATTTTGTTATATAAACGTTGTCTCTATATGTATACATACAGATATATCAGCCTTTATATAAATAAACACCTTGAACTATGTGAGAGTATGCCACATTTCCTTTAAACTATTCCAAGTATTTCTCCCCAAAACATGAAGTTGTTTTACCTATCCACCGTATAGCAATCAAATCTACAGTCTGCGTCTCTGAACTTGTCAATTGATTCATCAATTTTTATTTAAAGCATTTTCCCTCCTGTAAAGAATTCAGTCAAATCATAAATATTTCATTTAATTTTCAGGTCCCTTCAGTCTTCTTTAATCTGCAATAGCTCCTTGGCCTCACTTTGTTTTTATGAGATTGGCATTTTTAAAGTCTACAGTTCTTTTTTATAGAAAGTGCTTCCATTTAAGTATCTCTGATATTTCCTGTAATTAGATTCAAGCTAGACTCCCTGCAAACTCCAAAAATATTATACTGAGTCAGCTTCAGGAAAGTGTTTTCAGAGACACATGTGGGAGGTCTGTCTCTCCCTGATGAGGTTAATTTTGATCAATTGATTAAAATGCGAGGGATTTTCTCTGCTTTGTACTATTTTCCCTATGCCACCAAAAAGGAGAAAATGTTGGGAGGCATTTTAAATTATGCAAATATCCTGGTTTTCATTCATTTCTGCACCCTGTAGTTTACGTCAATTGAAGGGTTTTTTCCCCGAAGCGACCATTACCGTGATGATCAAAAATGGTGCCTTTGCAAACCGACAACTTCCCCGTTGCTGCTTAGCGGCCATTTCATGTTCCCTTTCTGCCCTTCCATCTCTCTCTCATTGTCTTCATCTCACTCTCCATGCCGGTTTCTCACCCCAATGAGCAAAACAATCGTTTCTTGTTCAATGCAACAATTTTCATTATCTCTCCTATTTATTTTGATGGCTGAGTTGTCACAGACTTTCTCAGCAGAGCCCCTTTCAAGTTAATTATTTTAGAAATGCCCTTCACTCCATTTCCTAGTACTTCTTTGTCTGGTGAGATAAGGTACTCCAGAATCATCTCGTACCTGCCCTATACCAGCCCTGGCACTATCCATTTCTCCACAAAGTCATAGTTCCTTTTTATGATGTTTAGAAAGCAAAACTGAATGCAAAAGGTTAAATATTACATGGCCTTACAGGAAAAGTGCAAAAAATAAATGAGTAAAAGAGCAAAATATAAGAAAGAAGCCAGGAGGTAGACGTCTCAGAGATGGAAAGGGGACTTGAGGGTGGAAAAGGGGAAAATGGGGCAAGACAGGGGGATAGGGCATGCCTTCGTTGCTCATTTCTTGCTGGGACAGAATATCCGACATCCATAACTTAAGGGAGGAAAGATTTATTTCAGCTCACGGTTCTAAAAGGTCTCAGTCCATCATGGGGGTGCCAACAGTGGTGGAAGCACACGATGGAGGCCGAGCAGTCAGCACAGAGGAAGGACGGAACGAGCACACGCATTGTCAGGTCCTGTCTCAGTGTTCTGTCCCTTCCCGGTCAAGCCTCAGAGATCTGTCCTTTCTGACCAAGCCCCACCTCTTAACTGCACACGGTTCCATAGGTACTTCACAACATCCACATACATGAGGTTTTGGGGGGACATTCCAGGTCTAAACCATAAAGGGGAAAAGACAAAAAAAATGATAGGCATATACAACGATTTCCCAAGTTGCATATAATCAGTTGTAAATGTACTCTATCACACACGTATACAAATAAAATATTTTGAGGAAAATCCCAACACGTAGACACAAAATACACTCATTAGTAATGTAATATTATTGCTGGGTTGCCAACCCAGTCCTATCTTCCTCAATTCTTTTCTTATAATTCTTTTCCTTCACAGTAAGAGTTGACTCCCAGCGTCAGCACATTTACTCGCTTGCACAATTCTACAGTACATATAAAAGGTTTCAGAAGTTTTGTTACAGCAAATAAACATTCTAAAGAAGAATTTAAGCCAGATTTTGATTCTACATTTCAGGCACGGAATTCTCACAGGAACTCAATGTGGTTGAAAAAGCGAACCTCATTATCCAGTTTCTCACGCCTACCTTAGTAAAGAGGCAGGCCCATCAGAAAAGCAATTGCTGGTATGCTACTTAGTAGCATTTCACGACAGTCCTTCCACTAATGAAGTTACATGAGTACTTTTAAACAACACATGTAAAACAGATCCTTATCAGTGGTTCCCAAGTTTTCTCCAAGGACAGGAGCAGAGGTGAGGGTACTAGGTGTGTACTGGGTTGCCCGGTGAGGGGAATGAGGAGCGAAGAGGATCACAAATTCAAGACCAACTTGGGCAATTTAGCAAGATTTAAAAAAAAAAAAAAAAACTTGGCTGAAGTTGTAGCTCAGTGTGAAGGCCCTAGGCTCTCTCCCTGTACCACAAAGAGAGAGGAAAATCTCTGAGCTCTACCTTGTAAATACAGAATATTGTAATAAACCAACAAATAGTAAAAGAATAAACCAGGACAAACTAATTAAATAATTAACAAATGGACTTCATAACCAGAAGAATAATCAAATTTTGCACAAAAATTCAGAGTGGATTCAGAATTCCTAAAACTACCTGTAGTCTTACAGTGTAGTTCCTTAAGAGGGCATGTTGTATAAAATACAGAATTTAGCAGGCTTCGTGATCTTCTCTGGGGATAAAGATTCCCGTCTTTTGAATACTATTGAGTCATATATTTTTACAGTGTGGTAGAACCTTGAATGCGTTTAAACCAACTCCTCTTCTTAAAGATACAGTAACTAAAGTTTGCAGAGGAGAAATGACTTGTCTAAGTTTCTCAATGAAGAGGGAAGTCTGAAAGGTTCTTGTTGTAGAAGACATTTCAATGTCAGGGTGGATGGATGGATTGAATTAGGCTCTATTTCTGTTCTGTGATTCTGTAAGGCTCTTTTCTGACTGGCATCCCGAAGATCTTTCCACTTTATCCTCAGAGGTATTGGGTTATGTGGGATTGTTAGAGAACTAGGGCGAAAACCTCCATTGCTTGCTGTTTTAAATATTGATCTTCCTGTAAAGATTTTCCTTAAATAAAGGAACTTGGTAAACTGGGCATGGTGGTGCACACCTGTAATCCCAGCACTTGGGAAGTTGAGGAAGGGGGATTGCCGTGAGTCCAAGGCCATCATGGGCTCTATAGTGAGTTCAGCCTGAGCTACAGAGCAAGACCCTGTTTTAAAAAAATAAAGGAACTTGGAAACCACAACATGATTCAATTATAATGTCATGGAGAACTATATTATTGTCAGACGTGCTTGCTGTGTGTGAATACATCTTTCAAAATATTAAAGTACCTTTGCAACAAGGAAACTTGATGAATGCCAGAACTTGGATGAGAATATTTGTGAGCTTTTGGCAGGTTTATCACTGCTGGCTTTAGTATGCTTTTCTCCATGGCTAAGTGATTTTGTTTGGACAGAAAACCCACTAATGATTTTAACTGTTTCTAAAATTTTTCTGAGCAACACCGACTTTTACTCTTCCAACGGTGTGTGGATCTACGGTGTTAGTTGTGCTGAGGAGAGAGCCGTGCAACCACTCTTACACAAAGTGCTGTAGAGCTCGGGTTATACGTTAATTCAGTAACACATTAACTGCATACGCCTTTGGGAATTTGTGCCCATGTAAATCACTTTTGACCACTCTCATCCTCCCTACTCCCTCTCCCATGATCAGTGTCTCTTTCTTTACCCAGCAGTCTATCATCATTCTTTCTACCCTTTCTCTTTTGGCAAGATCTTTTTATACACATCTTCATGGCAATCTCATATGAGAGACACCAAGTGAAAGTTAATCAGACACATTTCACTGAGCATTGTGAACATGAATTCAATTTTTTACAAATGTCTCACATCTGTCTCTCTTTATGGCTGCATAGTTCCCTATTGTGTCGATACATACACTACATTTTCTTTATCCATTCCTGCACGGATGGATATGTAGGTTGTTTCCAGGACTCAGCCAGTATGAGTCATGCTGCTACAAACATGGATATACATATGTCCTATGATATGATGACTTTAGTTCTTTTGGGAAAATGCCCACGGAAACTGTACCTGCATCAAATGGTATTTCTATTCTTAGCTTTCTAAGACAACTCCAGACTGTTTTCATAGGGGTTGAATCAGACTGCAATCCCACCAACAGTGTAGAAGTCCTCTTTTTTTCCCCAAAGCCTCACCGACAATTATTGTTTTTTTAGTTCTTTATATAAGCCACTCCCATGTGAGTGAGCATAAAGACAATATTGCTCTGATTTGCATCACTGATGACCGGAGATGTTGAACACTTTTTCATATGCGTGTTGGCCTCTTGTAGTTCCTCTTCTGAGACGTTTCTTTTCATTTTAGTTGCCCTTTTCTTAATGGGGTCATTGAATTTTTTTTGAGTTCTTCATATATTGTACATATTAATTCTCTGTCTAAGACAAAGCTGGCAATAATTAGCTCCCATCCTGTGAGCTGTCTCTTCACCCTCTTGTTTCCTTCACTGTACAACAAAGCTTGTCAGTTTGCTGTAGATATATTTGTTGATTCTTGATGCTATTTCTTCTGTAGTTGACATTCTGTTCATGAAACCCTTTCCTGTCCCTATGTTTTGTCTCCCAGAAATTTCAGTGTTTCTGTTTTGATATCTATCTCTGATAAATTTTTATTTCATTTTAGTATAGGATAAAAGATATGGTCTTGCTTCATTCTACTACAAGTGGATGTCCAGTTTCCCCACTACCATTTGCTGAAGATGCTATTTTTTCTCCAGTGAACGATTTTGGCCCATGTGGACAATCAGGTGGTTCAGGTTGCTTGGGTTTTTCTCTGTACACTTAATTCTGTTCCCTTGGTCTTTTTGTATGTTTTTCTTCCAGTACCATGTAGATCTAATTACTGTTGCTTTGTAATATACTTTGGAGTCTGGAACTGTGATTCCTCCAGCTTTGTGCTTGTTACTTACCATTGCTTTAGAAATTATGGGTCTTTTGTGGTTCCATATAAGTTTCAGAGGTTTGTTCCCTAGTACTTTTAAAAATGTTGTCGGTACTTTCATTGGTATTGCATTGAATCTGTATAGTTATTTTGGAAGTATAATCATTTTGACAATATTAGTCCCTCATAACCAGAACATGACATGTCTTTCCAGTTTCTAAAGCCCCCTTAATTTCATTCTTCAGAATTCTGTAGTTTTCTCTGTAAGGATTGTTTACTTCTTTGGTGAGATGTATTCCTAAATGTTTAAATTTTTATTGCTATTGTCAAGTGAGTTGATTTCTTGATCATCTATTCATTGAATTTGTTACTGTGTGTAGGAATAGTATTTATTTGTGAATGTTGATTTTATAATGTGCTACTTTGCTAAATTTACTTATTAGTTGCAAGAGAATTTCTGACAGAATTTTTGGGTGTTTCATGCAGAATATCATGTTACCTGCAAATAAGGACATTGTAACTTATCCAGTTGATATTCCTTTTATTTCTTTCTCTTGTCTGACTGTTCTGTTCAAATTTTTGAGTCCTGTGTGAAACAGGAGTGGTGACAGTAGATATCCTTATCTTGTTCCTAATTTTAGAGTAAATGCTTTCAGTCTTTCCCCTTTTAGAATGATGCTGATAGATGGATTGTAATAAATGACTTAGATCAGACTGACAAATGTCCCTCTATTCCTAGTTTCTTCAGAGGTTTTGTTTTTATCGTAAATCAATGTTGAATTTTGTGAAAGGCCTTTTCTGGATCTATTGAGATGATCATGTGATTTTTGTCTTTACATCTGTTAATGTTGTATTTACACTGACTGATTGGCAAGGGTTGAGCCGTCCCTACATCCCTGGAATGAAGCACATTTGGTCATGATGTGTGCTTTTTGTATGATTAGTTTCATTTTGTTAGCAAGTATCTTGATTAGTATTTTTACATTTACAGTCATAAAAATTGGCATGCGATTTTCTTTTTTTGTTGGATTTTTGTCTAGTTTGGGTATTAAACTTGTAGAAGCTTCAAGGAATGGTTTTGATAACTTTCATTTTTGATTTCTTGAAAGATTTTTTTCCCATTTTACTTACATGTATAAGTGCAAATGTAAGGTTTACAGTGAAGTTTAGCACTTTGTGTACCTACTTATCTTGTCAAGGTGACAAGGACTTTTCCTCTCTCCTTTTGTTCCTCCCCCGACCCACCCCTCCCTCACTCCCTCCCCTCCCTACCTCCCTGTTTTGCTTTCTTGTAATTTTTAAATCAGGTATTACTTGTCCATATATTTTCCAATTCCCAATTTCTTTCCTCTAGTTATCTACTATGCTGAATTTTTCCTATAGATTTGTTTAAAAAAATATCCTTTTATTTCAACTTCCATAGGGCTTTAGGAGAAATCAGAAGCTGATTTTCTCTAACAGGAAATCCTACTTGCCATTTTTGTGCCTTTTGCAAACAGCATTGGCTTTTCTAGTGGAAATTGTGTATAAGATCATAATAGACATCCTCAGACAGGATGCTCTCCACTGCCAGCAGCAAATCATAGCCAGGGGCAACCACAAAGTGCTCCCCACGCCTCAAAAGGCTTAATGAGACTCCATCCCTGCCTGCCCTGGTTGGTGTCTTCCACATTTTAGCTACACAGCAGACAGAAGCCAAATGAGGGAACAAGGGCAAAACTAGTATATACCCTCCCAGGTCACGTTCCGGTGACCAGCCCCTTCTGGGCCCAGCCTTAGTACTCTGCCCCTCTGACTTAACCCCAGTGATCTACCCATTTCGGGTCAACTGTAATCTATAACACACCCCTAGTCCACAATATGCATCCTAACTCTAATCTGTCACACACCTGTCTTCCACCACACATCTATAATTCACTCCTCTTGACCAGGCCCCACCTTTTAACAACACATAATACCCATAGGTAATTCATAACATCCAAATGCGTGAGACATCTGGGAGACATTCTAGATCCAAACCACAATATTCACTGCTGGCACCCAAAAGATTCATGTCCACCTTCTTACGCAAAATGCATTTAGTGCTTCTCTAAGAGTTGTTAATGTCTTAGAAGTTCCAGTACAGCAAAAAAAAAAAAAAAAAAAAAAAAAAAAAAAAAAAAAAAAAAAAAAAAAAAAAAAAAAAAAAAAAAAAAAAAAAAAAAAAAAAAAAAAAAAAAAAAAAAAAAAAAAAAAAAAAAAAGGCCCCCAAGTCCAATGTTTCCTCTGAGACTCGGGGCAAGGTGTTAGCTATGATCTCCTGTGAAAAATCAAAGAAAAATTAAATATATCCAACATACAATGGCACAGAGTAACCATTCCCATTCCAAAAGAGAGGAATAGGAAGCTAGAAAGCAATCGAATCAAAACAAGCTCTAAACTCAGCAGGGAAATGGTTAAATCCTGCCACCACTGAATCTTGTAGTTCAGTGTCTAGAACTTGGAGTAAACCGCGGTGAGAAGTGAGCTCCGAAAGGCTTGGGTGGCACTGCTCCTACATCCTACATCGTGGCCTCCGGCTGCAACTTCACAGCCTCTCTTCTGTG
The DNA here is from genome assembly GCA_004027205.1 of Ctenodactylus gundi. Classification (NCBI taxonomy): domain Eukaryota; kingdom Metazoa; phylum Chordata; class Mammalia; order Rodentia; family Ctenodactylidae; genus Ctenodactylus; species Ctenodactylus gundi. The sequence continues at coordinate 6,293 of PVKB01000008.1, read as the reverse complement.
ATGGCTCCACTCACAGCCTGTGGCATTCCTCGTCAGACAATCGATGCTTCTGGTACCTCCAGATTCCTAGCATGTTGGGGCCCGCATGGCCCGTGAGCCTCAGCATTGCTGACCTTGGCCAAGTTCCTTTAAATCACGTGTTTTGCTTGTTTACTGTTTGAAATTCCAGGTGTTGCTTGATTACTCATGTGTTGTTTTGCTTGTTTTCCGTTTGAATTTTGGATCAGGTGTGGAAACACATGACTGTTAACTAGTGGGAAGGCAAGGAGGGTATAAAAGGAAGGATGTAGATAATAAAGCGCCTTTTGCAGCGTCCCTTGCAAGAGTCCAGTGTTTTTCAATCCACACTCCCCCTCTCGAGTTCCCGTTGACTGACTGAGCAGGCTCAGTCACCAGCATGTCCTCAGCACTTTTAGCTTCATCTTCACATCATGCATGTACATGAGACATGCTGCCCGGAATTCGGGGGGGAAGCCTCCATAACCACACAACTCTTGCATTCTGCGTGCCTCTGAAACCAGTCCTATGTGGATGATATCAAGGTCCACCACTTGTTTGAGCAGCAGTCCGGTCACCTTAGACAATCACTGCCATGGCTTCTAAGTTTTTACATGGCTGAACACTTTGGGGACTTACTTTCCTAGGTGTCCCTGCAGAATGCTCTGGGGTCTCTTTTCAAAGCAAAGTTCTTTATCTTTACATCGTTTAAATGGTAACAGGTGGGCTCCTTCAGATTTATGTCATACTCTCAAGGACTCTTTTATGTAGTTCTGATTCTAAATACCTGGATTTTAAAACTGCTAATCTCTTTAACAACCATGTTTTCTACCTCAAACTTCAAGCTTTTTATACCTGTTTTCTCTGTAATTTTTTTCCTGCTTCTCAGTGTAGAACTGTCTGAAAGCTGTTCCAGTCAGCACTTCTCTCAGCATTCTGGTCTTCTGAGCTCTGACCAAGATACCTTACCAGGCTTGGATCACAGCATTCTAAGGCTTCTCCACATACATATTTCCAAACTGCTTCCACAAGCCAGTTTCAAAGTCGTCCAAACCACATGCTCAGGTAAAGTCATAGAAATGACATCACTTCTCTAGTACCAATTTCTGTTTTAGTTACTTTTTCATTGGTGGGACAAAATACTTAAACATCCACAATTTAAGGGAAGAAAGATGCATTTTAGCTCACCCTTTCAGGAAGTCACAGTCCATTAATGGGCAATGATTATGGTGGCAGCATATGGTAGACACTTCGGTGTTCGAGACAAGTGAGAGAGGAAGGGCACAATTAGGGAATACCTCTACAGGTCACGTCCCAGCGATCAGCCTCTTCTGGATCCAGCCACAGGGTTTGGTAACTTCTAGGTTAAGCACCAGTGATTGGCTCTTTTCAGGTCACATGCCCAGTAATGTGTCACACATCCATAATCTACAGCACGGGCATAATCCACGACATGCCTGTAACCTATAATCTACCACAGCCCTATCTTCCACCACATACTTATAATCCGTCTCTCCTGACTACTCCTCACTTTTTAACAGCACATAGGAACCATAGGTACTCCACAATATTCAAATATCTGAGGCTTTTGGGGAAATATTGCAGATCCAAACCATAACAGATAGGATGAGAAAATGTTTACATATTTGCATAAGTTTAAGAATAATAAAGGACAATTGTCGTATATTCAGCAATGGTCTGATTGCTTATATATAAATCAAAAAACCAACAACATAACAATATAATCATTTTATTTGGAGCTACATTTCCAATAGTATAGTCACTGCCACATGGAGATATGGAGTATTTGAAATTCACTTAGTGTAACTGAAGGAATAAATTTTTAAATATATTTATTTTTACTAATTAAAATTTAAAGATCTTATACTCAGGGCTGGGAGCATATCTCAGTGGTTAACGTGCTTACTTAGCAAGCACAATGCTCTTGGTCCAATTCACCAACACCACATGAGCTGGGCATGATGGTGCATGCCTGTAATACATGCATTCTGGAGGCTGAGGCAGGAATACTGTTGTGAGTTCAAGGCCACAGAATGCGTTCAGGATTGCAGAGTTAGATTCTGTCTCAAAGAAAGAAAGAAATTAAGAAAGAAAGAAAGAAAGAAAGAAAGAAAGAAAGAAAGAAAGAAAGGAAAAGAAAGATCTTATGCTTATGTTAGTTATTGGGCAGCTTTTAAGTAAATCTGGAATACCTTGAGCATACATAAGTTTCAAATTCAGGGATGCTAAACACAAACCAAACATTTATTTTGAAAACATGATAGTCACATTGAGATTTCGGTAAATGTGAATTACATATCAAATTTCAGAACTTATTAATAAAAAGTGATACAAATATTCCATTTTTTAGATTAAGTATATCTTCAACTGGTAATATTTTAGGCAAATTGAATTAAACAAAATGTTTTACCTTTTTTCAAATTTGCAATCTTGTTACTTACCTGCTGATTAAAGCCAATTTTTAAAAGGGTTCTCTGCTTGCTGTCAGCCCAAATCAAAGGAGACCCCTCGTTGTGTTAAAACAAGGAAAGAATACAGTATAAATGAGCTTTGGGGAAGATAACTGTAGAAATAATTCTTCTGAAATTGCCCATCTGTCCAACTTATCACTCTGAGCCAGGGGTTACTAAAGGATGGGCCAGAGGAGAGGGAATATTGCAAATTTAAGTTTGCAAAATAAATTCAAGGTTTATAGTTTACTTCTGGGAACTTTACAACCTGTTAATGAATTTTGTTGACTGCTAGTATCTGCATTTTCTCATGCCTGAGGTTTCTTGGTTGCTCTTCTTCTTCTAGTTGGAGCCCAGAATTTTCTTTTTCTTTTTTCTTTTCTTCCCCCCCCCCCCCTCTCTCTCCATTCAAAAAACTGTGGCTTTCTGGGGGATATTGCAGATCCAAACCATAACAGATAGGAAGAGAAAAATTTGTACATATTTGTGTAAGTTCGTGTATATTCAGTAGTGGGAGTCTGATTGCTTATATCCAATTAAAAAAACCTAACAACATAACAATGTAATCATTTTATTTGGAGATACATTTCTAATACTATAGTTATTGCCACATGGGGATACGGAGTGTTTGAAATGCAGTTAGTATAACTGAAGAACTAAATTTCTCTCTCTCTCTCTCTCTCTCTCTCTCTCTCTCTCTCTCTCTCCTCTCTCTTTTGTTTAGGTGCTGAACTGGTGGAGCTGTTAGATATTTGGGGAGATATTTTATCTGAAATGAAGATACCCTTCCTTCTCTAGCTGGTATCTGTATATCCATGCATCTTGTTTTACTCTATTGTTTGTTCTTCTTGCCTGTCCAGTTTTTCAGAGAAGGAAGTGGTAAGAGTAAATTTCTACTTCCCACAAAATATAACTTTATATTTAAAATGCTATCCTGCCTATATTACTAAAAGAACACTTACAATTCATATTTCTACTGCAACATACTAATGGTATAAGAGTAAGTATCAAAAAAGCACTAAAATAGATGAAAGTTAATTCCAAGAGCAAGACACAAGTTGTGGAGAAAGTTGAGGCACCATATTATTAATATTATTATATAATGCAATAGAAATATTATACTGTCATCTAATTTTGTATGTAGCATTTGATAAAGAAAAAGACTGGAAAATCAATTTTCTCTCAACTTTAAGGGATGACATCTATTTTCTTTACCATTTGATATTACTGTTATTCTTTGGAGGAAGATTTCTTGGGGTCTTCAGGGCCCAAGAGCCTCAGCATCACTGACCTTGGCCGAGTTCCTTCCTTCCCAGGAACAAACGTTACTGCTTATAAGTTAAGCCAGGTGTTGTTTTGCTTAAGCTCCTGGAACTGCTCCTTATTGCATCCTCCCTCCTCTACTCCTTCCCTCCCCCTGGGCGACCCCACACTGGTTAAGGCCTTGCTGATAGGCCCAAGATAACTACCTGAGTCTACTTAAGCCCTTGTACTTCCCTAAATAAACTGGAGACGGAGATCACTGAATCGACTTTCCAGAGTGTCTTACTCTGTCGTCCGATCCCTCCTGGGCTCTTCCGGGAGTCCCTGCGGGACAGAGACCCCTACAAAGATTAATATCAAAAGTAGTGTTTTTGGAAGAATTAAGATGCCAAGAAACCATGCAGTACTGATAAATCACGCGTCCAGTATGCAATCTCAGTGTGTGTGTGAGCTAGCAAGTTCTGCTTTATGCAATATTATCCTTCACATAGAAATGAGGTAAAGCTTAGAAACCACCTGTATCCCTGACTGTTGTTTACGGAGTGAGCACAGGTGTCAGGGGTCTTCAACCTCAATTTGTGGAGCAAGTGGGCCTGTCTATGTCCCTTCCTACAGTTGACAAAGTGGGCAGTGGTACCTGGGGTCCTTGCCCACTTTTTGCAGGGCAGTTGGGAATACTGGACGATCCTCTTGGAGTAGGTGGTGGTGTGAGAGGAGAGGGATATTCACCCTTGTTTGTAAAGGGGACAGGAATTTTGGGTTCCTAGGGGTGAGACTTTTACAGATCCTCACACAGCAGGTAGGGGCTCCATGGTACCTCACCCACCCTTCAAGTGGAACAAGAAGGATATCTGCATTTCTGCCTGCAGTCAAAAAGGTGGTGGGGTTGTCGGGCATCCTAGAATGGCAGCACAGGTGCCAGGGATATTCACGCATGTGTTTTGAGTGGGAGGAGCCAGCTGTGTCCCTCTCTGAGGTTCACAGCAAGCAAGACTGCCGGGTCCTAACACACTGCTCAAAATGAGATGGGCAGCCGATGTCTTTGCCTGCTGACGGTGACAGGGCAGGGGTGCTGCTAGTTCTCACCTACATTGGCAGAGCAGGCCAAGTGCTTCTGATTATGCAACAAATTCACAGACAGGGGAGGATTGCTAGAGGTCTTTACTCAGATTTTCAGAGTTGGAGGGCTTTTGGGGGTTCTTCACACAGTAGGCAAGAGAGACGTGGGAATCCTCTTTCTTCATAAGGAACAGGCAGGCTAGTCTGTGTTCCTGCCTAATTCAAAGACTAGAAGGAGATCCCAAAGATACCAGAAGAGCTAGGGGTCCTCACCCATGCACTCTCAAATGGAAGGGCTGAGTGAGTGCCTGGGGTGGGGTCCTAGACCTGCCGTTTATGCCATAGGTAGTATCTTCTAGGTCCCTGCTTACAGTTCACTGATATGGTTGGGGTGCAAGGGATCACTCTCATATATTTTGATATTGTGCGTTATCTACGGAAGCAACTTCGGGTAGTAGGTGGAGGTCTGTAATAGAAGAGTGGCTTCAGGTCATTGGGTGGATTATAGGTGTGCTGTGAGAGACAGGCAAATGGTGGATGGTATATTGCAGGTATGTTCTGAGATTGGGGGCTTGTACCTGAACAGACAGAACACTGAGACGGGATCTGGAAGGAGCAGGTCATTGAGACAGGATGGGGAACGTTGTATACCACTTCCACCCATGCTCCAGAATGTGGCTTCCAGTTTGGAGTGCCTTAAGGAGACGCCTCCACCACTGTCTCTGCGGCGTGTGCTCATGGCTGCCAGCCTCCCATGAACCAAAGGCAACATTCCGAAACTATGAGGTAAAATAACCTTTTTCTTCCCCAATTTACTCATGTGAGGTATTTAGTCACAGCAACAAAAAAGAGTAACAAGGATTACATGCTTAACTAGTTTTGTAAACTTCATTCACCATAACCCGATTACTGTCAGTTTTAGACAGCTCCAGATTAAAAAATTTCCCATTTGGCAATGGAATCCATCTCTACCTAGCCATAAAGTCACCACACACTTGTTTTCACTTTGTTTCTCAATCATAAATCAGTAAAGCAATCCTTCGCCTGCAGCGATACTAAATGTACCGCAGGGCCTTTCCCACACCTCCAAACCCAGGACATGGTCCACCGTCCTCGTCCTTGTCCCCACCCACACTAGAGTCCCGCTCATGTTCTCTCCCACCACAAGCCCCCTTCACATACACCCTAATCTGAAATGTGTGCAATCACTGACGCAAGAGGGGGAGGTGGGAGACTGGCCTTCAAAGACAGTAACCACAAGACAGCTGAAGACTTGGAACCGCCAAATTCGTCTTTATGATTTTAGTATTGAAATTGCATTTCGAAATCACATTGCGTATCTCCTCGTCCATTCTCGGGCCGTTCTGTCATACGCTGCCCTGTCCAGCACGTACAGACTCGCAGGTTCAAGCTCCAGAGGATCATTCGGGTTGGGGTCGCACAGCATGGAACAAATGGAGAGAAGGACCTGGGGAGTGAGGGGGTGCAACACAAAGTATAAAA